>AYEL01077311.1:0-181233 GCA_000484575.1 Olivierus martensii
TATCAAGAAATGCTAACTTTTTCCGGGAAAGAGATAAAAGAATTTGTCAAATACGGTTGTATACAGAAAATAATTTTCATGAATTTAGGGTAAACTAATAATAAGTGAAAAATTTTATTAGTAAAAAATTTTTTTAGAAAAAATTTTAGGTATAACAATTAAAACTCATTTGAATAAATATTTTTATTTTTAATTTTAAAGGTGCTCATCTAAACTTTATTTGAATAGCTCGAGATCAAATAAAGTATTTATTTGATCTGGAGCTATTCAAATAAAAACAACTCGAACCATAAGTTAAAAATAAATATAATATTTATTTTTAACTTATAGAAATAATTTCATAGTAGGACAAAAAATAATAAAATTAAAACAAATGTATATTCATATCATATATACAAAAGTATATATATTGTATATACGATATGAAAATTTTAAAATTTCCGTTTGCATGGATTAATAAATAATGGTTTATTTAATTTTGGCCTATATGGAAAAGGAATAAATATAGATATTATGCTTTTTATGTAATAAGTTTTATTACAAAATAAAACTTTTTTGCGTAATATTCATATTTTTTACCATAAAAATTCATATTTTAAGAGTATGTTTATTTAGGGATTTGTGAAAGAAAATAGTCAAATTACTGAATACTTTAAGTGATAAGAATTAATAAAATTCGATATTATTTTATTTTCATTATAAGTTCTTTTAAATAATGTGGTTAAATAAGTATAGACTGATATCTTATAATACTTTTTGTATTTAGAAATAACTATTTTGTTTATAAGAATTGCTAGTAAATTATGGTATTTCTATGCATAAGTAGATATGTTATGAAGTGATTTATGATTAATGACATCAATAAAGAAGCAAATATCAGGTTAGTCTCATCGAATTTATTTTGGCTCTGGGGGCCAAACCGTTGGGTCTAGAACCTAAATATAAAAAGTGCAAAAGGTGCTAACGATTTGCTAAAGAGTGCAAAAGAAAAAATTCGAAAATTCAAAACTGGGGGGTCTGGGCCCCTATTTTGTTTTGGCTCTGGGGGCAAACGATGGGGGCTAGAACCGAAATATGAAAAGTGCAAAAGGTGCTAACGATTTGCTAAAGAGTGCGAAAGAAAAAATTCGAAAATTCGAAACTGGAGGGGCTGGGCCCCGATTTTGTTTTGGCTCTGGGGGGCAAACGGTGGGGGCTAGAACCGAAATATTAAAAGTGCAAAAGGTGCTAACGATTTGCTAAAGAGTGCAAAAGAAAAAATTCGAAAATTCGAAACTGGGGGGCTGGGCCCCGATTTTGTTTTGGCTCTGGGGGCAAACTGTGGGGGCTAGAACCGAAATATTAAAAGTGCAAAAGGTGCTAACGATTTGCTAACGAGTGCAAAAGAAAAATTCGAAAATTCGCAACTGGGGGGCCAGTGTGAAGTTAGCCCCCAAATTTGTTTTGGCTCTACGGGCCAAACGGTAGGGGTGCAAACGAAATTATTAAAAGTGCAAAAGGTGCTAACGAGGTACAAACGAATGCAAAAGAAAAAATTCAAAAATTCAAAAGTGGGGGGGCCAACTTCACACCCGTAACGTATTCAATTATATTTTCTAGTTGAGAATATTTTATTTATTTTCTTTATATAAAAATATTTCGAAAATTATGTTATGTATAAAATCTCCATTTGTATTAGTGATTAAAACACTTAAATTGCAGGAATGCTTATTTAACTGCAGTAATGTTATATCTATTCAAATGTTTGTTTAGCACTTTCTCCATTGACGTAACAATTTAGATTTGTTTATACTGTATAAGCAAGAATGCTTAAGTAGAAAATCAGCTGTTGCTAAGTATGAATATCATCAATAATTATGCTTTTATATGCGAAAGAAATTTAAATATTTTTTATTGACTGAATCGATTATTCTACAAATGCTAACTTCTTTATTTTGCTGTTTTTCTTTTATCCAATTTAAATTTAACAGTATTTTCAGTTTTTTGTGGATGTTAAATAATATTTAATTATGCATTATCTTTAATGAATTTTTTATGTAAATTTTCACAATAAAAAATATATATTTTTTTGAAACTAAAATGTATAATTAAATATAATATGAATCCTCAATGTTTTTTTTTAACTCTTTTTAACGTCGTTGTTAATGACTTAATAGTTTGATCATTTAAAATTGAATGCCATGCATTAATTTATTATGAAAGTGAAGGATTGAAATTGCACTTTGATTCTCAAATAAATTAATCCGAAACATCCAATTTGCTGATGATACAATTATTTTTTCTCTTTTCATTATTGGTATGCAGCACAAACTCAATGTTATTCGTTAGTATTCTAAAGATAACATTCTGACTATGAATACCAACAAAACAAAAATCACTAATTTCCCGTAAAGATAAAAAGAATCAGAAAATTAAAATGACAAGATTTATTTAACACAAATATAAATAGTTATTCATCATATTCATTTTGTGTCTCTTTTATTAATAATAATGATTATTTAAAGCATTTCGGAATAGTCAACATTAAATCTAACAAAAACCTACTGAAAAAACCTAACTTAATTTTAATTAATTACAAAAATTATTCCAGATTTTTTGAATAAATTTTTCATAACTATATACTCTTTGCATTAACTATTTGGGATAACAATTTATACAGTATATCTCGTCCTAGAATTCATACGAAATTGTTTTCTTAAACTTTTACTTTATAAAATTAAACAAAAATTGTTTCTGCCCATATTATCAGATTTGAATTTATCATTCCTCATCTAGTCATTAATATTTCATAAAAAAATCTTCCAATTATCATCTAAGACTTTTTTAACAAGAGAAACTGAAGATCTCAAAAGATATTCAGCTTCTCTTGTTAGAAATATGGTCTCCACTAGCGTTCTATTCAATATCATTCTAAAAATAAAAAAATTTTCAAACTGTTACACCAGCATTATTTCCATTCTCAATGATTATAGCTTTCCTGATTCTATTTTTAATGGTAAATCAATATTTCTTAACACATATTCTTGTCTTAATCACATCAAAAACACTATCTTCAAAATTCGACCCATATTTCAAATTCTTTATATCATCCTTGATACCAATACTTGATATCTTCAAATTCTCTTCAACTTTAAACACTCTCACTTTTTGCTAATTGCAAACTTAAATTGAATAGAAATATACTTCATTAGAAGAAAGAAACAATCTTATTTTTTGGATAATCTATAAAATGTAAAATATTATACAATATGTAATAATTCAAGTATTGATATCAGCCATATTTTAAATGCCAATTTATATTTTGTATTATGAGATTAATTTACTACTATTGAATATTTTGTTTTCTTCAATAACAGAAAACGCTTACACTCCTTTTAAAATTTCAATTTTTACTTAGATTCTTCTGTAAATGTTGTTTTAAATTGATGTAACTTCTATCGAATCAAAAATATCTAATATGTAAAAAATAAGCCAAGTAAGGTGCCAAGAAATTAAAATATTAGTTACAATTTAGATGTGGCTATTTTGACTTAACGTTATTATTTTATTTTCTTAAATTGTCATCCAAGTAGCCGCATCAAGAGACACGACAGTGATTCTAAACCAAGTACCGTAGTGTCATTATAGAAATCATTACAGAAACTTTGCCAAAATTCAGCTGGCTATAACTTTTGTCCTAAATTAAATATCATAAGTCTGATAATTATATTCAAAAAAGTGTTCAATAGGACACCGAATGCTAAATTTGAAAATTGCTTCAAATTCAATTTATAAAAGGATTAGAATGGTTTAAAAATTGCAAAAATCGGCAAAAAATGTCGTTTTCTTCTTCTCCTTCATAGACACCTTTGCAAGTAGCATCGTTCAACCGATAACGATGAAATTTGGGATGTACAGTACAGTAGGTATTTCTTAGATTATTTGAGATTCTCTGAAAATTTCAGCATAATTAGATTAAAACAAAGGGGAAATGCTGGTGCCAGCAGAGCCAAAATGATGGAAGTGGGAAGTTTTTTTTATCATAAACGCTCGTATCATTCAACCGATTTGGAAGAAATTTGATATATTTATGTTTATTATTTTATTAAATAATTCCTAAAAATTTCGATTTAATTAGATTTTTAATCTGATTAAATATTAAATAAAGAGAATATTTAATGATATATTAGCATAGAATATTATTGTTAGAATTTCTTTCTCAGAAAAATCTTTCATCTAAAAAATAAATGATATCCAATTAAAAATATCTATATATGTAAAAAATAAGTTAAATACAGAACTGTGAAATGAGGATATTAGTAAAATTTAGATACAGTACTTCGTCAACGATTTAAGAGAATAAAACAATAACGTCAATTATATGAGTCACATCTAAATTTTTATAAGTATCTTGATTTCTTAGTACTCTGCTTAGCTTATTTTTTACATTTTAGAAGTTTTTGATTGGATCTAAATTACAACAAATATTGTATCCTAATTTCTCGTGACTCAATCAGTGACGATAGAAGGTCGGACAATTTGAAGGATCGAAGAATACAAGTATTTAGAACAAATAACCATAACAGAAGGAGAACAGTTGAGAGAAGTTCACTATAGGATGCAATTGAGATGGCGGGCATGCAGTCGATACAGAAACTTTCTAAGAGACAACAGGATACCAATATTCCTCAAACGAAACTTTTCAACATGTACATACTACTAGCAATGACGTATGGCTGTGAAATATTGATCTTTGCAAAGAAAATGCAACAATCCAAAGCACGGAAAGATAACTGTTAGGATTCAACAGGAGAGACCGCAAGACCACACATGGATAAGAGAGTAAATCAGAGTAGAAGACATAATGAGCATCAGTTAAAAGCAATAAATGGCGACAGATCACAGTAAGATATACCGATAACCAATGGACAAAGATGATTACAGAGTAGCAAGCATGAAAAGGAAAAAACATCCTGGCAGGTAATACAAACGATAGAGAGATGACAAGAAAAGTAATTGGTTCCCAGTGGATGCAGGCTGCACAAGATAGGTACGTATGAAAACAAAAGAACGAGACATATATATCTAACAGTGGATGAGAAAAAGAGATGCTGTTGCTGATGATGATGATTCTAATTTCTTAGCACTGTACTTGTTTTTGATTGGATATCATTTATCTTTAGATGAATACCGTTTTCATGAGAGACATTCTAATAACATATTAATTAATACATCATTAAATACCTTCTTTATTTTTAATCCGATTGAATCAAAATTTTTATGGAACACTAGGTAAAATAATAAACAAATATATATCGAATTTGGTCGAAATCAGTCGAATGATACGATCTGTAGAAGAGTTCATAATAAAAAGACTTCTTACTTCTATCATTTTAATCCTATTGGATTGCATTTTTTAGAAAGCCTTAAATAACATAAATAACATTTGCATTCCAGATTTTTTCAAAATCGGTTAAATAATGTAATCTACAGAGATACTACAGCTTTTAATTTTAGCCCAATTGGATCAAAATTTTCAAAAGATTCTATATGTCTATATTACAAATTTTTTCAAAAGTGATTAAATAATGTGATATGTAGAGGTACTTATGAAAAAGGGATTCCCCATTTAAATCCTTTATTTTAACCCGACTGTACTGAAATTCTCAGGGGATCTGAAGAAATCTAAAAAATACCTACATCCCAAATTTCATCATTATCTATTAAATGATACGATGTATAGATGTATCTGCAAAAGAGAAGAACAATGATTTTTGCTGATTTTTGTCATATTTAAATAGTTATAGTTCTTTTATTTATTGGATTTGAAAATTGAAATTTTGTAATCGGTGTTTTATTGAATACCTTTCTCGAATATGTTTATCAGATTAATAATATTTAATTTAAAACGAAAGTTACAGCGAGTTGAATTTTGGTCATAATGATTTTACATAATGAATCAGTCAATGATCAATATACAATATTGAGTCACCAACATTTCTTTTAAATAGCCTCTAAATATGGTTGTTTTGTACCTATAATTTTAATTAAGTTTTAATAATAATAATAATGTCAAACACATTTAATTAAAGAAATAAATAGATTTTATTTTGCAATCTCAATAATAATTCAACGCCCACATCCATGATTTGGATAACAGGCTTGGGGACATTGACATTATGAAATTTACATTTTATAATGTTTTTAATGATTACAATATAAAATTTTTGACTTGTTCACAATTTGTAACGTCTCTGCTTTTAATCCCATATCTCTTGTTCAGATTTACCTGTCTTATATAGATTCTAAGAAAGTAGATTCACATGTAATATAATATAATAAACTTCAAGATTCGGGTGATAAGAGATTAATAACAACAAACTTTTGGAGAAGGATGGCCAACTTATGTGCAAGCTTCGTGTTAAGGTAACCATAGCATTTAAGTTAAAATATTCTAGCGCTTATGTTATTGGGGCTTTCTCCAGTTGATGGCATAGTGTTCCATTTAATGCGATATATGTGACAGTGACAATAATAATATATATCAAAAATCAAAATATTTGTCATCGAAATGTTAGCAACGTGTTACGTGTTTTCTACTAGATAAGCAGAAATTCAGATTTACTGCGATCTACTGAGAAAGTTTCCGCGAACCATCGGTCGATCGCGATCGACTTGTTGGCCATGCTTGGTATAGACTTTAAAATTTTATAATGTGGAAATGTCAATGACCCCAGCATGTTGTTCAAAACATGAATGTGGGCGAATGCCATTTGAGATTAGAAATAAAAAATTATTTATATCTTAATTAATAAAGTTTACTTAAAAAATATATTAATGCTAATTTTTCAAATAATTTTAGTAGTATAATATTAAAGTGCTTATATGAATTTATAAAGTAAAATTTATTATTATTCTTATTCACATAAAGTTTTTTTGAAAAAAAAGAACGAAAACATTAACACATTTTATTGATTTATACCCTATATTAATCATCGTGTGTATCAACTAAATCAATATAAATCAACAAAAAATATAGTTTTTTCTCTGTGTGTTATAAATAATTTTCAACATTTCAAACTAATATGAAAGAAATGTTTATGAATTTTATATTTTCTTTTTCATTTGAAAATGCATAGACATAATTAAAAATAAAATTGTATGTTTGTTTTATTTAAATATAATAATTTTATTATTAGAAATAAAACAAAAACCAACAGATGTGAATATTACAAATAAGTTTATTTTTTAAATTACTTTTCTTATATTTATTCAAATATTAACATTGACGTCCTAAATTATAAAATATCATACATAATACGGTTCTTTTTATATAGAATCCTATTTTTAAACAAGGTAGTTCCTGAACACTTTAAAGAAAATAGCTTCAATTACCTGTGATCGTGTAGTAAAGCTCCTATTGATCAAATACTGTATCTCTTAAAAACCTGGTACATTCTCTGATTCAATTATTAATATAATATAAGCTAATAATACATATACAACAATTACCATCATATTTTTTTTAATTTTAGATAATTTTTCGATTTGTGAAAACGTTTAATAATCGGAAATTTTCTTATTTTCTAAATCATAATGATGATAAATTATAAAATTTTATATCATTTTATTAATGTATTCAATTTATTAATCAGTTATTTCAAGACGTTACAATATTTGTAAGGTAATTAAAATTATACCTCAGTTATTTCTTGGCAAACAATCAGATGCAAGCTTAAAAGTTTAAAAAATGATATATAGAAAGACTTTTTTGTCTTTCTATATATCATTTTTTAAACTTTTAAGCTTGCAGTGTAGGTAGATCAAGTGATATGCTTGTTTTAATGGATGTAACAACTTGATAATTTTCCTCTTTTTATTTATATATCTGTAAACAAAATCACGTCATGCTGCATATTTTTACCCTCTAATAGTTTAGAACTTCATGCAACAATCAATGAAGCAGGTATCTTAAGCAGTAAATCTAGTAACAAAAAAGAATGCAGTGTAGGTAGATCAAGTGATATGCTTGTTTTAATGGATGTAACAACTTGATAATTTTCCTCTTTTTATTTATATATCTGTAAACAAAATCACGTCATGCTGCATATTTTTACCCTCTAATAGTTTAGAACTTCATGCAACAATCAATGAAGCAGGTATCTTAAGCAGTAAATCTAGTATGTAATCTTTAATCTTCAAAATGTTTTATTATATTTAGTGAATCTGATATTTGCATTCAGTGCAAAATATTATAATAGCAAATTATAATTTTACTTGCAATAATAGGCTAAATAATGTAAGAAAGCATTAGATAGGAACAAAATCTGTTATGTGTTCATTTTAACGCAGATATTTTAAAAGTAGAAAATATGAAGACACTAAAAAAGAATATTTTTTAAAAAAGAAAATTCGCATCATTTACATCACTAATTTGTTGTATGATATAATTTACTTAATTATATACAATCCATAGTGGGATAGTTATCTAAGAAATGTTAATGTATAAAATAAAATCCATTAAGTTTTTAAACATTTATCAACTGTCTTATTGCGAGTAGTTATTTTTAGTAATTCTCATTGTCTTTTGAAAAATAATGATTGAATTGCTAATTTAGTTTTAAATCCGATGTTTGATAATTGACTACATTTCATCATTTATTATTCAACCGATAAAAAAAAAATATGCTACTTTATTCATATAACCTTATATACATATAAATGTATATCTGTATTTGTGTTTTGAGATAAATTCGTACCTGAATCCAATTTTGTGAAGTTAAAACTGCTTTCGACAATAATTACTTTTTGAATAATGGATTAATCAATCATTTGTTATTAGCATTTGATTTTTAATTAGAAACTAAATTAGTTTTCGAAAAGTTTTCTTTATAAAACGTTTGAGATAACTTCGAATTTTCTCCTTTGCGATTTGGAAAATTTTCTTATTTACGATAATAAGTTCGTCTATATTATGTGATAATGATTATTGTGAATCTCTTTAATATTCTTGCAATATAATTTTCCTTTTTGTTTTTATTTTTCTTCTTCTCCTTCAATTTGGGAATTTCTCTTTCTGCTATCACTAAAAATATTTTATTTAATCAAAAATTATTTTAGTTCCGGAACAAAATTTATTACTTACTTACATAATTCGATTTAAACCAAATGAAAAGAAAAATTTCTAATTTTAAAAATTTCAAATTGGTTTTAAGTAATTTTGATAAACTTTAATCGACTTTAAAAAAATTTTAAAGAATTTTTAACAGAGGTTCAAAACTAAAACTCATTTTGTAAAAAATAAACAAAAAATCGACATTTTCATGAATAATTCTTTTATAATTTTTAATGTCTTCTTAAATAGTTATAAAATTTGTTTTGAAAAGATTTTTGAAGAAGTGAACTAGATGAACAAAATTCCTAACTTCTTAAAATATTAATTAAATTATAAAACCCGAAAACAAACCTTTTAATAAAGAATAATATTTCTCACTTAATTATATTGAAGTAGATAGTTATGATGAAAGGTCTGATCGAAACCGCATTTAATTTCTGATCTTACCGAGTTTAATGGCTAAAGAATGTGTCTGTATATAATACTTAACTTTAAAATCGATTTTTATAGTGTTTCAGAGTTTTAAAATTCTCTGGAGGAAACAATAAATTTTAAATTATTATTCTTACTCTTTATTACATTTATAATTCTTTCTAAACGCAATTTCATCATGTTTATATTATTTATATCTCCAAAATTATACATTTTCGCTTGTTTTAATGTTTGGACAATTCTTTTAAACTCTACCAAAGAAATAAAAGTGACTTATTGCTTGTTTTCTAGATTTGACAAAGATTTTCGAACCTGTCCCAAGATAATTCCTGTTTTTAAGTTATTCAATTTTATCTCAAAAACAAAAACAAAAAATAGACTTTTAGGTGATAAGTTTCGTAACAAACATATATTTTATTTTTCGTAATGATGTTATTGATTTAGGTACATTTTTGTTTGAAACCAATGGGGAAATATTTCAAGAAAATAACCCACATTTTGCTATTTTCATTATTTATATTTCTGACTGTATGTAATTTGTTTCCAGATCATTTGAGAATAAAAAATTGGAGAAATGAGACTATATTCCCCACAGCATGCGACTGATGTGATATAGTATTAGCTCAAAGAACAAAGAAAATGAGATTTAGCGTCAAATTAGTATAAACAAAAGGTTTTCGGATTAATCAAATAAAAGCAAATATTGCCTAATTCAGAATCTACTTCTATTCTCATGTGAAGATTTTTTTTGTTTATGTAAACTTAAAATTCATTTACTAATTTTTAAAAAGCGAAAACACCAAAAAAATTTTGCAAATTTTTCTTTAAAACCGCTATATTTAATTATAAAAATCGATGAAATTCAATGAGAGTAGCATGGATGAACTTATATTCATGTTAAAATGCTTAAATTTTTATAAAGAAATTTTTGTAAATATTTTAGAATAATAATAAATAAATCAATATATTTATCAAATGTAGGTCTAATAGATTTTTTTACGAAAATTCATAATTATTTTATTTAATTAAACTTATGATGAAGATGAAGATTGAAGTGAATAAATTAAAAGGAATATAGCAGGAAAAATCGGGAAAAAAATTCTTATTTTTATATTTATATTTGAGTGTAGTGGATATTTTTATTCAGAAATTTTCTGAATAAGTTTTTCATTCATTTCTTATGGTATTATACTTTACATCCTCATTTAAAAATTCTTTTGAAGTGGAATTCTAGTATTATAGTGACTATACTCCAACAGATATATGATCATTGGAAAATACTTCTCGTTTGATGTAAAATCAATTTTATTTTTATTTAAATTTTATGCATTACGTGATATATGTGTACTTTAAAAACTTTGGTTTGTAAAATTTTAATATGTCTTCCTATTAATATCAAATTTTTGAAACTATTTCAGAACATAATAAGAAAATCAACAACATAAAAATTTTATTCATACACATAAAAAACTACTTAAATTGATTTAATTATAATTAAAGAAATCATATATATGAATAAAAATTATCTAAATAAAAAATGCACTCTTAATTAGAAAAATAAATAATAAGTATAATTTAAATCAGTTTATAAGTTTTTGGAAAATCGATTATTCTAAAAAATGGCTTTATAAATTAACAATTTAACGTTAATCTATTCTTATTACAGATTAATCGATTAACATTAATCTATTCTTATTACAGCTTTATCGATTAACGTTAATCTATTATTATTACCGATTAATCGATTAACGTTAATCTATTCTTATTACCGATTAATCGATACACTGTTAATTTATAAACTTATCATTCAGAATGGAAAATATTTTTCCAAGTCTCAGAAGATATAATTATCTCACCATAATTAAGAAAATGTTAATATTGATAATAATTATAGATTGTTCATAAGAGCAGTAAAAATATTTTCCATCAAGTTACAATTATGATCCTTTATTTAGAATATCGCATAGTGTAGACAAATCAATGCGGATTTATAGCCAGAGTAAATATAATTGTAGCTATGATACGGTCATAATAATGCAACCGAAGTGTGAATAGCATACCTCTCTATGTTTAAAGTCTTCCATATTTACTTCATGCAGAATGTGTTACGCTCTATATAAAGTTTACAAAGGATTTCCATATAATAGTCTTTGTTAAATAAGTTATGTATATATGAAGTCCGAATTCGAGAAAATCACTATCTCGGATATAAAATAAAAAATCTGCTTGATAAATAGACCGTAAAATATTAAGATCAATAATTGTACATCAAGGGAATTTGATAACAATACGGTAAGAAAAATTCTTATCGGTTTTATAATCACACTAACTTACGCATAAGTAGTTTAAACACATGATTTCGTTCGTATAATCCAATATTTTATGATGAATAATATTACTTTAACTTTGATTAATGAAATTTTTATAGAAATATTTAAAAATATATTTAATATATTTGAGTTAAAAATAAATTTCAAATGAATAAAAAGAGAATTTGAAGAATAAAACCATTCAAATGTTTGGTTTAAATAACAGAATGAGAACTGGACTTATGCAGCAAACATTGACATTTACAGAAATTAATAAAAAGTAAGTATCACGGATAGCTGAAAAAATATCATTATGGATGTCATCTTGATCCCTTTGATTATCACCGATGTTGCTTTAAGATTAATTTCAGATTTTCTTGTTCTTTCTTTTCTTTTATCATCGTTAATGTTGTAGTATTATTCCATTGAATAATGAATGATATTAATTGATTTATTTTACTATTTCATATTTTCTTAAATTAAAAAAAAATTAGTCTAAAAACACAGTTTACATATTTAGTGGAGTATCATTTTAAAATTGTTTAAAATTAAATAATGAAGCATTAATAAATCTACACCAATTAAATAATTTATTAAAAATTAATTCAAACTTATTGAAAATATAGAAATAATTTTCAGCTTATATAGATATATAAGCTTAATATTTATTTCTACATTTTTTTTTTTCAATTTCATAACAATTTAATTTTTCTATATTGTTTATTCCTAGAGTTCTGAATATATTAAAGTTAAGAATTTAATATTTTTGCAATTATTTAGTTAATTAACAAATGCTAAACTTTAATTTTTGCTGATATTCTAAATTAATATTTACATATTATACATAATATTATAAAAAAATTCTAGAATTAATTTTTTAAAATTACTAATTCGACAAAAATAAAAATTCAAAAATTCTATTTAGAAAATTTCTCATACATAATATAAGATATTATAAATTCCAATCAAAAGTCACTTTTCTATTTTCTTTTAAAGAAATTAAGTGTAAATAGTTTATGTTATATATCCATCATTCTTCTTCGCTTTCTTATTTTTATTCAATCCAGACTTTATTTCAAAGAATGATTATATTGTTATGAAATATTAAAGTTATTATTTCGAGAATTTAGATCCAAATTTTGATTAAATTTATTTATAAATTTATTACAGATTGATAAGATTTATTAAAACTTTCATATATCTTTCAAATCGTTGAGAAAATTAAACTTTCTAATTTGTTTTTATATAAATACTGTAATACTCCTATAAAAATATTTCTGAAGTTTTTGGAAACTTTTGAAGTACAGTAATTGTAAAACTTTAAAAACATTTATTTAGATAACATTTATTGATTAAATGAATTTATGATCTTTAAAGATTTATAAAACAGGTAGTTTTAAAAGAATTAATTGTCTTACTTTCTAAATAGGCTATGTCCGTTATTTTGGAATAATTAAAGATGAAGATTAAAATATATACCGTCAAAATCATTATTTATAAAACAGGTAGTTTTAAAAGAATTAATTGTCTTACTTTATAATATGTCCGTTATTTTGGAATAATTAAAGATGAAGATTAAAATATATACCGTCAAAATCATCTTCAATTATTTAAATCTTCACTAATTCTGATGGGTGTGCCATAAGTCTGAAACTATAGGACTTATACTGGTCTTTTATTTTTTGAAGGTGAATCATGTCAATGAGCAAGGAAGAACGAATTCAAATTATTTTGATGATGGGGACACGTAGTCAGCATAAGTCGCTGAAGAATTTTAAAAAATGCATCCAGACCATCTACCAATCACATACAACTGATAGCCAAATTTAAACAAACTAGTTTCATAAGTGTCAAACCTCGCAGCGGATCACGAAAGATTGTTACGGATGAAGAAAATCAGAAATAGTATGCTCGCTTCGTGGTCAGTCCAAAGAAGTTGCTTCGCCGTATATCCTAGAAAAATTGGATCTGTAAGAGTACATTCACTGCATCGTACGGCTTAATCGCTGGAATCTATACAAATTGTAACTCCAGCACATTAAAGCTAAGGTGATCCTGATAGGCACATTCAGTTCTATAAATGGGCAGCAGAATAATACTAGCATGATGCTATGTTTCCATCGGAAATTTTTTTCTGTGATGTAGCGAATTTTTATGTTACCTGCGAGCCAACCGCCAAAACATTCTCTACTGGTCCTTGACAAACCCTTACTGGTTCGATCCTGCTAAGAAACTAGGAGACGTCCACGGCATGGTATAATGCCGGATAGGGAGCAACAGATTTTCTTCTTCTTGTATGGTTTTTACACTTTCCATTCCATGAATACTAGGCGGTGAGACATTTCCATGCCCATCACAGGCCGCCTACACTCATGGTAGGGTCTTTGATCAACAGATGATGCCACTTTCCATTCTGTAAAAATGCTAAGTGACGGGAAGAAACAAGCCCTTCTACAGGCTGCCCACCCCTGAGAAGGAGTCAGCCGGATTGTGGAGGACAGAAATCGACGGGCTAAGCCCGGACCCTATGTTAAGTATATTCAAGAGCTGAGACTCGAGACTCGAACCTGAGTCCTCCAGAGAGGAAAGCCGAAGCGTTTCCACGCGACCAATCCGCTGACCCCTGTGGTGATTTCAACCGTCAAATGGAGGATTGGATTCAATGATTCGGGTTCGGACTCCTCCTAAAACTACTGGAGATGTGGGACATGAAAATTGAACTCGAATACTTTAGGGTAGTAGTACAGCATGCTTCCATCACGACCATCTGGTTGTTGGATCAATAGAATTGTTGATCTCTTTTTCTTTGAAACAAGAATTTTCAACAGGTAAAGAATACCTGAAGTTATTGCAAGAGAGGCATTTTCGGGCCTTTGAATCCTGAGAATGAATACCCCGTGTGGTTTCAATAGGATGAACGCTCCTGTAATTTATGCTTTGTCAATGCGACATTAGCTTGATGCGCAATTTTCTCAACATTGGACTGAATACCGAAGACCCTTCGATTGGCCTCCCAAGAGTCTATGCCCTACTCCTCTCTATTTTTATTTGTGGGGCACCTGAAAGTCAGGTGACCATTCAGAGCGTTCACCAACTGACATAACGCATGGTGGAGGCATGTCAGCGAATTTCAGTGAATGAGATGCAAAAAATTCTGGCGAATGGGAGTATCGTATTCACTTGTATATGCAACACAACAGCGGGTACTTTGAATTAGATTTTGTAATCCAATATGATTTTCTCCTATGGTTCCAGACTTATGGGACACTCTATATGTTGAATGTCATAAAAATCTATCAGACAATTCAACTTTAAGAGGAATTTCGAAGTTTTAACATTTGCCACTTTTAAACGATTGAATATAAAACGGTTATTTTCAGTGCTGGCAATGGCTATTCTCACTTTACTTCGGGAAGCAAGTTAAAAAATATATTTTAAATATTTTGATAAATTCAATGCTTTGCAGCTTTCGTTGAAATAATTTATTGTTTTTTACATGAACAACTTAATTTAAGATATAGTTCTCGATTAATTCTATAAAAAAATATCTTAATAGATTTATCAAAATCTTGCAATATTTTCATTCTAAATGATAAATTTATAAATGCCATTCTCTCAATTAAAATTTCATATCTTAATTGTATTTAAGTCAATGATTATCAACCGACCTATTAATAGAATTTTATATATTAGATTATTAATTAAACATTTATGAAATTTTTTAGAAATATTATTCATAGCATGCATTATACTGTATACGAATTTAGGAATCCATATTTTGCATTATTAAATGCAATTAAATTGAATAAACAGCATAATTCAAATAGAGATTTATGTGTGGATATTACATGATCAAATATTTATATACATTTCACAGATTTCATTAAATATTTACAAAATAAAAATTGCTTAGAAAAATATATCTCATTTTGAAAAATTTTCTTTCTAATTCAAGCTTCATTCTGTACGAGTTTACCAAATTAAGTGGATACCAAGATAAAGAGTATAAAATACATAAATGATATAAAGATATATAAAATTTAATTTAAAAAACTAAAGAAACTCATTTAATAAAATAAAAGCAAGCAAACTAAATTTATTAAATTTTAATAATTATAATTTGAACTAAAAAAAACAAAGATCTTTTCATTATTAAATCGAGTCATCCCAAAAATGATGTCGTTTTTAGCATTACTTTTGAAAGGATATCTATACATATTATAAATCTGAAATGCCTGAGCGCACGTGTACATTTATAACACGAAGACACGAAAACTTGAGTTTTTCAAAAGCTTATTTTACGGATAAAGTTTTTCTTTTATTTTGATATGGAAATTGCATTTTTTTTTAAAATAATGTTTACGGTTTTCGAGTGAATAGCAAATTTTTTCTACAGTTTCTTCAGTTTATTTTATTTCGAAAGGACGAAGAGAATAAAATGTATTACTTCTCGACAGATTTACAAAAAATAAAAATGTCTTTAAAAAATTTAAGCTTGGAGAGTGAAATAAATTGTTCAATATAAACAGTTGAGTTTCCCTTGTGGTTTAAATAAAATTGGACAACTGTTTCTAAATGTTATCAAGTGAAATTCGTATATCAGTTTTTCCTTCAAAACATGCAAAAAAAGAAAAATCTGTCAAATTCAAATGTAAGTAAAACATTCTTCCTAAGGTTACTACCATTCTATAAATTTCCTATATGCGGCATTAATCATTTTACTCTTCTTATTTTTTTAATATATTGATTTAAGCTACTTTAAAATTTAATTTGAGCATTAGAAATGAAATTTAACTTTGTATTAAAAAAATTAGATAGTTCGTTAAAATATTCTAATAGCTATTCAAGATGCCAAAATATTAAATATTTGAAAACAAAATAAATTAGATGAATTGTTAAATGTCGGAAAAATTCATCAAGGCAGATTATTCATCTGGAAATGATTTCGAAATGAAAATAAATTATTAAGAAAATTTCTTATTTCTCCTCTGCTAAACTATCTTTTAACTTATTTTATGTTTAATGGAGAATCGATATAACACTTTACTAACATATTTATTAATCTAGAAGCCATGATTTAATTTTTACAAAATAATTTAAATAAAATATATTTTGTATATATATTTATAAAATGATAAACTAATAAAAAAAAGATATTTAAATAAATATCCTATTTACTTTTATAATTATCTTAAATTGTCTTTTCCGATATGACATAAAAATAGGGAATAAAGAAGATATAATATTAATTTTATATATTATTATTTTCGAATTGTTTTCGGCAAAAATGAAATTTTTATCGGCTTCTTTAGAGTATATGCTATATAGAATTTCATCTTAATTTTCGAGAAAATATAACTCGATAAGATTAAATGCATGTGTAACCGAGTTTCGTAGTTTATTTACGAAAATGTATTACATTTATGCACTGACTACAATCTAAACTTTAAAATTTAATTAATTTAAGGTTGATTCATAATTTGTGGTTTCGTTTATCACTTAATCTCTTTAGAAGGTTAAGTTGAGTAGATTGAATGGCAGTAGACTTAAAGCCAAATCCTTTTAAATAGGAAAATTCATTTGGATTGGTATAAAATGATGACAATGAAGTTAATAGCAATAAGTTAATCTTTAATAATCTGAACAAAAAGAGATTTTTCTGTATATATTTGTGTACAGAATTAACGATTTAATGCCTTGTGAAAATTGATATACAAGTACAACAGTACATTAGTAATAATTTTCAGTTTAAGATTAGTCGATCATATATAAAACTTTATAATTTAATAATAAAATAATCTTATATGATTATTTAAATTTAAAGATATATTTATGCTTAAAAGCTTTATTAGTTTTTAAAATTCCACTTTAATTCTTTATATTTAAAATATTTTAAAAAATCACTCATTTAGATTAAAACAATTTTAAGAATTATTTTTAATTTCTCATTAAGTAAATAAATAAATAAAACGGATAAATTTTTCTAGTAGTGTTAAAATATGTTTATTAATTATTACTTTCTCTTCAATTCTTCTTTTTCTTCTCCTTTTCGCGTTTTTAATAGAGATCAAAGAGCGCCGAATATATATATTTTTTTCGTATGAATCACCATTTGTCTTAAGGGCCGAAATAATGACAAAGAATTAAAGATGGAAATGTATCTCCTTTAATTAATATATTTCTAACTTCCAACGGTATAGCCGTGCCTGAAGACTTATTAGAAAGTCAGAAGTATAACTAGATACTTTTATTTGTTTTAGATTTTTCATAGGAACGAATTTTAAAAATGAATAGTTACTTCTCAAACACACCGAATTAATACTTCTTCCACTCCATGCGTTTTTACTAATGGTACAATTCTTGTTTAAATAATGGAGATTAAATTCGCCGTTCTTGCAATTTACTTCTTACATATTTTCCGCTAATATTTTCTAATAGAGGAGAAAAGTTTAATTAAATTCAATTTTTGAAAATATTCAAAAACTATATAAAAATTAATGAGTAATTTAAAATTTTGTTTATTAAATTCCTCTTCGTTGTTGCATATTTTAAAAACCTGACTCTTATTTAAATATCAGTGATAATTATTTAAGATATCAAAATTTTATTTCTTAAAACCGATTTACTTACATCCATTTAAAATATCTCAATTAATCCATTAATTATGTTTAGTTTCGATAATTTAAAATGTTTATCAACTAACAGGTTTGAGCGAGCTGGCCGAGGACATAACACATCTGTCCCAGGACAACGTTCACTTGTCCTGGGACAGATATAAAAACTTGTCCCATAAAAAACTTGTCCCGGGACATTCTGTCCACGGACATGATTTACCTGTCCAAGGACATGATATATCTGTCCACGGACCCTAATTATCTCAAAATTCTAGGGCCAGTTTTTTCTAGTCCTAGGATGTTTTTTGTTTGAAAAATAGCTTCGTTTAATGAAAACATTGGCCGCGGACAGTGTAGGCCTAGCCGAGGACAGATTAGGCCAGGCCATGGACATTTCAGTCATTCGTTTTAAACGAAAGTTGGCCCTGGACAGTATACAACTGGCTCGGGACAACCTATCCTCGGACAGGTTAGGCCTGGCCATGGACGACTGTGAGTTCGTTAAACTGCAAAAACTGGTTTAACGGGTTTCACAGTATATGACTATTTGTTGTAGTAGCATTTCAGTTATTATCTTAAATACAGCATGGCATTATTTAAACCTTTTCCTGGTATGTATAGAAATATATCTAAATATTAATAATATTAATTAAATAATGTCTTTCCTTCTAATAGCAAACAGTTTCCTATATTACATCAACGGAGATCTTAATTCATTCCAATTTAAAGAAAACTTCGAGTTATGTCCCTATTGTCAAGAGGGAGATATGCTCTGTTACCCTGCAACTGGAGGACTGGTGTACTTTTGTGTAGGAAGATGTAGACTGTATGGAAAGGCTGTAATTTTAAACAGAAATGTTTTCATTCAATAAAGATACCTGTACATGTTAAACCCGAACTAAATAAAACAGAAAATATTATATGTAGAAGCTGTAACAGATTTAGATGTAAATATTATTGTGTAATATGTAACGAATAAATAAAAATAATATTTTATATATATATAATGCTAGTAAAAGATAAATCACTTGTTAACTTAAGTATATACTCTTTATTTGAATCAATGACACTCTTGCAATATTGTGAAAGCTCAAAATTCATGTTTAAGCAAACAGAGACACGTTTGAACAAGTACAATATAAAAAGCAGCATTACTTTTGGGATGACCTGATATTATTAATTGAAAACTAAACTATAATAAAAATAAAACATTTTCAAATGAATTTTCAATCGTATTTAAGAAATACTATATTAGCATTTATTTATTAATAATTTATTTGTTACAAAACAAAAATATATATTTAGTTTTCTACAATTTATAATGTTCAAAGTGTTTTGGAACAATTTTAGAAAATTATAAATTACAATTAATAAGATTAATTAGTTCAAAAAGATAGTTTTCTTTGCAATCGTGATTGCTTTAAATTTTTAAATTCGTCCTCAATTATATTTCTCATATCCGATATTAATCTCTGACTTTACGAAATTAAAATTTTTCTTTCGAACTCAAAGATATCAAGACAACAATCTTAAATAATATTTCTGAAGAATTTATGAATAAAATACACAATTTCTTCAGTCTTTCTATATCCTAAATTATTAAAGTATTGTAATCAATACTATATGTAATAAAGGAACAATGTAACTATCCTAATAAAAATATTATAGATTTGATTAAAATCATTAATCAGGAAAATTATGTGATACATGAGTATAAAATTTGTTTTGTAAGTGATTCCATTAGAACTAGAAGTTTAATAAACTGGTGCAATCTGGATGTAATATGTTTGCACTAGCTAATAATAACTGGCCGAAAAAATGCATATACTATGCCATCCAGTGATTGTGTATGTCATCCAGTAATTGTGTTTTTTAGCTAGTTATAAAATTTGACTGTGTTCAATAATTAGAGAAATTACGTGATTTATATGAACGAAATTGTTGGAGAATGCTTCTATTAAAGCTAGACGTTTAGTAAATCAGTGCTTCCTAGATGTAGTATCTTTATATTAGCTAATAATAAATGGCTAAGGAAAATATAGAGAAAACTCTCTGTTAACCGGCCCCTATGGGACCGGATCTCAAGTCGGATAAACGAATGGCCGATTAATCCGATAACACATGCAAAATATCATTTATAAGCTGTAAATATATGTATATTATTTAATTTACAACTTATAAATTTTATCTAAGAAACATTTACTTAAAAAAACAGTAATCTTTATTTGTCGTCATAATTTAATTTCATTTTTTGAATCAAAATTATGAAATCAAGCCAATTTTGATAGGAATTATTTAAAATTCAGCTGAATTAACTCGATAATCAATATATCATGTCATAATTTCAAGCATTATATATCCTTCCGAACGACTTATTCTTTTTTCGTTTTTAATTCTGCTCATAGCTCGATGAAAATGTGACTGATTAAAGCCGCACCGGATAAAAGGGAATCTACTCTAATTACATTCCCAAAGTAATCATCCCCTTATTATAATATTTTCAAAGCTTTTTTGTAAGTTAAATATATTAAATAATATAATACAGATATAATATAGCATTTATATTCTACATAATGAACTATGTAGCTATAGGATAGCCAATTCTTTTATATAAACTTCTATGACAGATGATTGAATATATAGTAGCCTACATTGTATTTCAGAAATCTCGAAAAGTTTCTTTTTATATTAATTAATCATAGTTTCTCAGAGCTAAATCTCTTGATTATCTTTTAATTAGCTCTTTTTCTGTAATCTTATGACATATTAATTAAATTGTAAACATTTAGTTTTCTAATTTGCAATAAATCTGAACAGCATAGCGTGATTCAAACGGAGGAAATAATTTTTAGGTTGATGACAGAGTTATATTGTAAATATACAGATATGCTTAAATGATTACTATTATAGTGTCATAACTAAAAATTTAATTTAAAACTAACAAATTTAAAAAAATATGATAAATTTTAATTATTAAATCATAAATTAGATATTTTGCTAACTTGTAAATCATATCACATTTTAAGAATTATCATCACAACTCAAACAATTCATTTATGGCGACAATTCTTTAATTGTTAATCAATATTTTATAAATAATTAAGATTAAAATCTCATTAAATATTTTTTAATAATATAAAATATTTAATGAGGAAATAGCTAATCTTATTAACATTTTTGAGATTTGATTGCATGTTTTTATTTTATTTTATTTTATTGTCGTTATTTTTATTATTATTATTTTGAAGGCTGAAAATTCAATTCAGCTTCCCTATAAATCTTTCTAAATTATAAAATTCTTCTCCAGAGTAGCTATATGGGCCATAATACCAATTTTCCTAAATTAATTATAAAATATTGGACAACCATTCTTTATCATCAAATAATTTATAGCATAAACGTGTAAATCGGATAATTCAATTTTTTTCTTTCCAAATAAAAGTTATTATCCTTTTTAATCGAATTTTCTTCTTATCTAAAATTGATGGATATTAATTTACGTTTGATTCAATTCAGCTTCACAATAAATCTTTCTAAATTATAAGTCTTCTCCAGAGTAGCTATATGGGCCATAATACAATTTTCCTAAATTAATTATAAAATATTGGACAACCATTCTTTATCATCAAATAATTTATAGCATAAAAGGTGTAAATCGGATAATTCAATTTTTTTCTTTCCAAATAAAAGTTATCCTTTTTAATCGAATTTTCTTCTTATCTAAAATTGATGGATATTAATTTATGTTTGTTTTAAGATAACAAGATGTTCGTTTTGTCTAATATAGATTTTTAAAATATATATAATCAAAGAATGGTTTTTATTTATGAACAATCTATAGAAAATATAACGGAACAAGTTTGACTCGAATCATAATTCCAAAACAAAGAATGGCTTATAATTTGACATCTTAATGTTCATAATTTATGCAATAAATTATACTATTTAGTTTACAAAATGCTGAAATATTAATTTCATTTTTCGTCGAAGATTATCATCGAAAATTAATGGAAAATAGTAGGAGTTTTCTATTTTGTAAATTGGATATCATTATATTCACTATTAAAATTTGTGCACTTTAGAAAATTATAAATTTCTTGCTATAATAGAAAGCATTTCTCTATGATTGTAGGTAGACTTCATTCATTTTTAATGTTACCAATATCAGCATTTTTACTACTCTCCAAAATTGCATGAACATTTCCAATTCTAATAATAACAAAAATGTAAAAAATTATTTAATTTTTTATATATAAAATTATAAAATCATAATGTTCCAATCAGTATTTTTGTATGAGCATTTTGTCGCTTTTAAAAACCATTAGACTTTATTTTTCCGAAAGTAATACAAATGCTTGAGATCTATTTTTCCCCTCTCTAAGAAAATTAAAAGCGACTAAAACTAAATTTTATCGAAGTGTTAACAACAGTAATTTAAATAAATGAAAGTATAACAGTTTAAGCGAACTATTTCTGAACTGAATTCATGTATGCTTTATACACAAATTACCTACAACTTCTAGGATGGAAATAGTAATATTGAAATATTCTTACTTTTTGCATACTGGTATTTAAAACAATTGTTGAGAAAATAAATAATTAAAAATATAATTTTTTATACCATAAGAAAACTTGATTAAGTTTTTACTATTATTTCTAAAAAATTATTTACATGTTATACGAATCTCTGTTATTAATTCTCTTCAGTTTTCTTTCCAAAGACATTTTAATGTCGTTTTATCATAATTTATCCAGTAAAAACATTATTTATGTGATTTTATTTATTAAATTAAGGATTTAATATAATGATAGATATCTGTCAAAGTTTGTAGAATAAGCGAAAAAGTTCTTATTAATTTTTCAAGATTTAGACGTACTAGTTTAAAAATATTTAGGATTACATCAATATGTCTACATTAATTGTATCTAGTTATATATATTTTTATATTTATGGTTATTTATTGCTATTTTTATGGCATCTCTAATTCGTATTTTTAATTATGTAGCTTTGTTTAATTTTGAAGTTTAATTATATCATCCCAAGGATGATTAAATCATTATTATTATTATTTATTAAATGAAGGATTTTTTTCAAAGTTTATATAAAAAGTTAAAGATAATATTCACTTGTGAATAAATGATAATAAGATATCAACTTATAGAATGTTATAAATTCGGTCTTCATGCTTTCATTTTCTTAATGTAAAAATATCCTGGAAGGCACTTTTCACGTAATACTCATGAACTTCTGTAGTTTTTTCTTCTTTAAGCATTAAAAAATTTCAAACCATTATCTCCAGCAATACGTGGATGTCAGCATTTATTATCTAGTGCATCAAGTAGAATATTACATTAATAAGAATCCGTTTACCTCAGGCATAAAATAATCGAAATGCAAGATGTTAGATTTACATACATGTGAGAGGCGAAGAAACTAACATAGCTATTAATACTTACAAAAATTTTATTTTATCACGCTTTTAATTGCTACAATTAATTTTTTTGTTTAAATTGACCCAAATCGCTTCATTTTTGCCTTAAGAAAGAATAAGTTTTTTAATTAAAAATATTTATTTTGTTTAAATAAATTATTTATTTTTTTATAAATCAAATATGCGACAGAGAACAAAACTCTTTTTTTTTTCAATCGAAAAAAAAATCTATTTAGTGGAAGAAAAGAACGTCAACAGTTCCATTCATTGTTTGGTCGGAAGACAAGTAAATTGAAATGATTTTCTTTATATCTCGACTTTGACAAAGTTTCTTTCGTATTCTTATGCTAAATCCGTAAAATGATAAGACAGTAAATTTTTTTTAACTATCGATTTGTTTTTAGAAATTCCAAATTCGAAAGAAATATCTGAGAATTATTCCATTTCTAAGAAAGAAGATCCTTTATTTTAGATTATTTTCGATAATTTTATTATCTTTCTTACTTTTTTCTTTTTACGCAACGATATTTAAGTAATGTTATCTTGAATTTCATTCGTATTGGATTTAAAAAATTATGATGGAAAGCTAAAAATTTTCAAGATTTATTTAAGTGATTTATTACTTTTGACAATTATTCTTATTTATAATAGAAAATATATGAAAAAAAGAAATATAAGAAGAATGTAGGCACATCTGTAAAATATAGGAATAAGTAAATTCTGAAGTATTAGATAAAACCAAGTTTTATTTGTAAGGAAATTTATTCATGTTACATTTCTAGCATTTACTTAATTGAATTATGCTTATTTAAATAATTTATTGTTAAGGAAGCGTGTTTAATGCATGAATAATTATTTCGTAACTAAATAGAACAAGACGGAATAATTTTCCAATATAATTTTATTTTTCTTGTTCGATATATATTTACGTTGAAGTATTTTCTCCTGATATACAGCAACTTATCAAATTTCTTTTTAGATCGGAAGAGCGTCGTGTAGGGAAAGAGTGTAGATCTCGGTGGTTAGATGACCTCCCTCCCTACACAGCCCCTGATGAGGGAGGGGTGCATTGCGTGCGTAATAATATCTTTTAGTGTTTTCTGGGATACAACAAGAAGAAACTGAACGAGCTATTTCATTCCACTTATAACGTTCAACGCGACGATTATGGAGATATTCCTACGTATGTTCACAATGTTTCGTTGTATCGCGACGATTATGAATATATTCCTACGTATGTTCACAATGTTTCGTTGTACTACAACATTCAATGCAATGATTATGAATATATTCCTACATATATTCACAATGTTCCCGTTGTATATAATGGATTTCGAATTTTGCCATATTTGCTTATCGTTGCAGACAGTTGAATATAATATCCCCACCCAAATAGATCGGAAGAGCTCACAATGTTTCGTTGTATATAAACGGATTTCGAATTTGCTATATTCGCATCGTTGCAGACAGTTGAATATATGGATTTCGAATTTGCTATATTCGCTTATCGTTGCATACAGTTGAATATAATGAATATATTCCTACGTATGTTCACAATGTTCCCGTTGTATATAAACGATTTCGAAATTTGCTATATTCGATTATCGTTGCAGAGCTGCATATAATATCCCCACCCAAATACAACTATCGACTTATATATGTAGTTGAATATAATTCCCCACCCAAATACAATTATCAAATTATATATGTAAATCTCAAACGATTAGTTTGTAATGTGTAAGCAATGTATAAATAATAACATAAAAACAAGTTGGCAATAAATGCTTTTTCCATATATGTAAATCTCAAACGATTAGTTTGTAATGTGTAATTTTAACAACTATAAACCATAACATAGAAACAAGTTGTCAATAAATGCTTTTTCAATATAAATTTAAAATAAGTTGGCAATAAATACTTTTTCAATATAAATTTATTCATCAATCCACCATAGAGAAAAAGTTTATTTGGGAAATAAACTGCTAATATGCTGAACATGAATAGAAGAACAGTTAGCAGGATATACAAATGTTCCGTAGAAAAAGGCACGTTAGCTCCACTTAATATCAATGGGATGACCAACAGCTACGCCGGAAGATGAAGTCAAACGGTTAGTAGAAAGCAACCAGAAAAATCCACCGAGGACTGCTTCAACATTGAAAGCAGAATCAGTATGAAATTCACATGCCACCGTTGTTGATGATGTCAGACAGACGTTTGGACATGCTGTTGACTAACGTCACACACAGATTGGAATGACGAAGCGCATTCCAGCGCTCGTTGATGGTTTCCCACAATTCGTCAGGAGTGCGAGGAATCAGTGTTGTGGCTGAGGCAGCCAGATCTGCCCACAGATTCTCGATGTGGTTCATATCGGCGCCTCACCCTGGCCAAGGAATAATGTTCAGAGAGGTTTCCCTCGCTAACCATTCCACCCTGGCCATGTGGACAGGAGAGCGATCATGAACGACAGGCACAGTGTTTGTGCTGAAGATGCATTGCACTGATGGCAGTAGTGCATTGCATAAAACGTCTAAATACTGCAAGGCTGTGAGGTTTCCATCGATGCAAATCAAAGCTCCTGGACCAAATGAGGACATCCATCCCCAGACACCTGAAAACAATAATCAGAGATAAGTAAGTAATGATCATGATTTGTAGAAAAAAAAATTATATATATAGTTACAAAGGGTATGTTATATATGTTATGAATATATGTGTGTAGTCCGGTCTCCATAGTGTTTCTCAACCTTCGGTGCCTGGAAAAATATGACCGAACTGCGAAAAATATCCTTAATATATTAAGTCACTGGGTGTCCTCGAAAGAAATGCACAAACGTTGGAGGGTGATAGAAGGGGGCCAAAAGATTTTTAAAATAGGGTTGAATATAGGAGAAACCCTATTTGAATAGGGTTTAAATAGGAAAAATAAGCCTTCCATAAGTTGGTAGCATTTACTACTATTCTTATATGCTTTGTTCTGATATGATATAACCTTCAAGTTCATTACAGCTGTAATTTATTTTGTAATGTGCACAGTCATTCTATAATTGAAAGAAAGTGAAAAATATATAAAATATTAAATTTTTTTTTTACTTTCAAAGCTATTATTGAAGACATTGGTCATGTTAAGCAGGCATATTGTGACATGTTTGTGGATAAACCCAAACGTACAAGTATTGTAAGTGTTTTTGTAATAGTTGAAACATTACTGATGATCTTAGGAATAAAGAAAGATTATGCTGGAAGTTACTTTTGATTTACAAAATATTGTTCATTTTGAATTCATTCCCAAAGGGTGAACTTTAAGAATAACTAAATTGAAATAGTTTGTTATCTGGCAGATGTTATTAGAGAGAAAACTTCTGAGAAATAAACAAGAAATGATTAGTTTCTCTTTAATTACAATTCTCCATCAATTTGTTCTTATAAAACAATACATTATCAAGAATAACATTACAAACTTTTGAACATTCCTTATTCCTCTGACTTCATGTAATTTTTATTTCTTTCCACTAGTGAAAACTGTCCTAAATAGATGACAGTTCAATAGTGTTGATGACATTATTAAGAATATAATAACAGTTGAAAAAAATTAAATGAAATGGCTTTTTAGAGTATTTCTAATATTTAAATTGTTAGCAAAAATGTGTAGTTGCACAAAAATGGATCATTTTGAAGGAATTGTAAATGATTACATTGTTAATGGTTTTAATCAAAAAAAGCAATTCTGAGAACATTTTGAATCTAATTTATATTAAGCATATAATGATGATTCTAAATATTCATAGAACTATTCAGTGCAATGAATATTCAAATCCATTATAATATCTTTGATTGAAGCCACAGAAAACTAACATTGTTTCACCTCATGATTAGAGAGAGGTATTTTAAGCATCTATTTTTATCAATTTTAGCATTTTGGATTTATCATTTTAGTATTTTGTAGCATTTAAAATATTTAATTTTAAGACAAAACAAATTTCTATGTAGAATTTGAAAAAATACCATCAATCTTATTTAATATAGGTTGTTTTTGGCTTTTGTTAAAAAAATATCATTTTTTGTTAAAATCAATTGAAGTATTGTAAAAGTAATTATTAATTATTTCTGTATCTTCCCAACAGACATTTGTAGAGAGAGGTATTTTGAGCATCTAATTTTAGCATTTTGGATTTATCATTTTAGTATTTTGTAGCATTTAAAATATTTAATTTTAGCATCTATTAAGTTCCGAAATTTACTGCTTTAGTCGGTATCTTACTGATAAATTATTATTTATTCAGCACTGAAAAGCAGACCAATATGATTCTATAACTTTTTATTACGAGAAACGTTTTTGGCTTTCTTAAGCCATCATCAGCTCTTAAAAATCGTTTGTTCTGTAACTCAAACGATTTTGTAAGAGCTGATGATGGCTTAAGAAAGCCGAAAACGTTTCTCATAAATAGCATCTATAAAGTTCTGAAATTTACTGCTTTATTCGGTATCTTACTGATGATTTATTATTTATTCAGCACTGAAAAGCAGACCAATATGATTCTATAACTTTTTATTACGAGAAACGTTTTCGGCTTTCTTAAGCCATCATCAGCTCTTACAAAATCGTTTGAGTTGCATAACTAAATAGTAAATTTAGCATCTATTTTTATTAAATATAAATTCAAATAATAATCAAATTCAATACATTTTAACATAATTTATAATATACATACAATTTAAAGATGATATAACAATAGCAAAAATAATAGATCATGACAATTATTAAAATATATCATGATAAAGATAAAAAACATTAATATAAAAATAAAATAAACCAAAAAATTAAAATTTATTAAAACTAAGCATGGAACATGTTTCCACAGATGATTCTTTTAGATTAGTTTGATGACCAGTTACAATAAATTATGTGCTGAAGAATCTTTCAACATCAACATTATTTATCGGACACCAAATTGATTTGATAGCAGCACAAGCAAGCTCTTCATATTTTATTTTTGTGGCTATAGATAATTGCAATACAGGTAGGCCTCGATTAGCGCGAATAATTGGTTCCACGAATTTCTCGCGCTAATGATAATTGCAATATATCCAATTTTAATCCACTTTTTACCTTAGTTAAAAGTTGTTTAACAAAATGCTCATTCCCTTCTATACATTAGGCTTCTATTAATAACGTAAATAATGGTATGTTCTTAAATAACATAACCGTTTATTTCACATTAATGTTACATTTTTAATCTGCTTCAGATAGGTTGAAAAGTTTTCTTAATGTTCATAATACAAGTTTGTCTCATTTAATACTGAATATGATTTGAACTTGAGGAGACATTTCTGAGAAAACATCTTTAAAATAATATTTCAACTCTTTTGCTTTCAAGAGTGGAAAAAAGTTCATTAGTTTTGCCAGGGAAAACTCCATCAATATTATTTAGTAGACTGTTTTATGCCTTCAATTTCTTCCCATAATAAATGGGCAAAAGGTAGGAAGAACCTTCTAATTGGTCTATTAAATAATGAATTTAATGCAAATTTCATCCACTTATTTACAAGGGGAGGACACAGCTGACACCCCACCGATTTTGATCCGCTTGCGTATGGTGAACAGATTATTTGAAACCAGACTATGAGAGGTATTGCTGTATATGATTCTTAATAAAAAAACAAAGTGTCAAACGAGGAAGAACTTTCCTCATCACAAACATAAATTATTTACCCGAATATTTTTGATTTTCATGAATGATTTATAAATGCAAATCGACATTAACAATAAAAAATATCTATAATTAACGTAATACATTAATAGTAATACATGTTACAATATAGAATAAAAAAAATAATATGCATATATTTTTATTTACTGTCCCATTTCACCTATCCCCATTATTTACATGTTAAGATGACCTCATTTAATGCTGTTTCATTTAGTCTTCATTTTATTGGAAAGTATCCCCACGTTAAATGGGGTCTTACTGTATGTTGATAGGAAAAAATGTGGTGATAAAAGGAATATTAAGTGCAGCGATATTAAACAAAATTGAGGAAATAATAGAAGAAAAGAAACCTGACATTGCACAGTTAAAAAATGATGCAGGGGTCTCTTAGGCCCTATGCATTGACAGATTTTAAAGTATTTCATGTATATCTTTGTATTACAAACAATAATACAAATTTATATAAAATAATACAAATACAAATTTATTGTTTGTTATAATACAATTTATTGTTAAATTATATATAAAAATTATATATACAAATTTATATATATATAATTAATAATAAATTTCCATATGATTTTATCAGACGTATAGACACCATCCTAGCCCAAAAATATTATGAAACAGACCTCTCTATTGATTGGGACCACGCACAAATTATTAACCACATTAGAAATCCTAAAAATCTGAAGTTGGCAGAAGCCATAGAAATGCATAATTGGAAAAATAAAATGTGTGTTATGAGCAAATTGACTTCGGAAACAATACCTCTATTCTGGATCTGGGTGAATCAAAACTGATAACAAGATGATAACATACTATCAGCTCCTATATATCCTATACCTCCAATGTATTATATCTACTGTAATTACTACTACTGCTCCTGTTTCACAGTTGTATTTTAGTACACAGTTGTTCAGTTGTACTTTATTTAGTTTCTATCTTTCTTATTATTTAGTTATTTATCTATTTATTTATATATAAATTCATTATATATATTGATAAAAATCTTTTGCTAATTATTTGCTTTGTAAATATTATTATTTGCTTTGTAAATATTAAGAACTATAATTATTTGCTTTGTATATAATTATTTAATTATTTTAATTATTATTTAATTAATTTTAATTATTTATTTAATTATTTATAATTTTATTCAGCAAAGCAATTTTATTTGAAAGTGTGAAATCATTTCTTGGCATTGTGTTAAAGATTTAAAAATTTTTAATTAAATCAACATTGTAAATGAATATTGCTAGATACAGTATATAGTAACAGTAGACTCTTGAGCAGACGCACAACAATAGATAACTGATTTGCATCATGCTAATGTTGCCAAATAATAGTGTATGTAGTGTTGTTATACTTTTGAAAAATCCCTAAAATATATCAAAAATTGATAAATTCCTTTTCTGCTGCTACTCCTAATTAAGCGAAAAGCTGTCCCAATTAAGCGTTTAAATTATGTATTAGTTTGGTTTTTGTTCTTTGAGATTTGGCCCAATTAAGCGGAATCAATTGTGTGTGTGCGCGTGCGCGTGCGTGTGCGTGTGTGTGTGTGTGTGTGTGTGTGTGTGATGTAATATAGAACAAATGATATTAATACCAGTTATATTCCTCTATATTAAGAAGGCATGCTTTAATCCACTTTTAAAGCATTTGCTCATTATAAATATCTTGTAAAAGTGGAATGAAGCTCGTAAATCAAATTTTTGGTACAAATTATATTTGCTTATAAAATCAGCACTTAGAGGCCTCATAAACTGGAATTGATCTATATCAGGGTTGCCCAACCAGTTGATCGCAAACTACCATTCGATCTCGACAAGCTTTTTAGTCAATTGCAAGCCTCCGATCAACTCGCTTGTTAAACTTCCACTTTACAGTACGTAGTAAAGGTGGTCTGTGTTCTTGTAGAAACAAGAAAAATGATATTATCCCTAAGTGTTTTGTGTTCTTTGTGTCTTTTATCATTTATTAAGTAATAACAGATAAGAGCAATCTGTAGAATATAATAATGTATCAAAAACAATAAATGAAGATTACTTTGATGAATAAGCAAAAATTTGTTGGACAAACGCTTATACAGGTTCAAATGTCTTTTCTTTCTTTATTATATTACTCAGGTCCGGACAACAGTATATCATTGTTCTGCACTAAAAGGATTAAATTTATTAAAAAATAAATTTCTTCAATTATTTAAATTTTTTTTCTTTTAGCCATAATTATGAGCATAGAAAAGAAAATTAAAACTTATAATTTCTATGATGAATGGGAACATGATTTCTTTTTTCCATGGTTAATGCAAATGCTCTTGTGTAATATGTAATTCAGTTGCTGCTATTTCAAAAAAGGGTAATATCGAAAGACATTTTCGAATGATGCTCTTCAATTATGAAAATTAATATCCAAAATACTCCAAAATATGCAAAGCAAAAATTATAGATTTAAAATAAAACTTACATTCACAACAAAATATGTTCATAAAAATTTTAAGATTATTTCTTTTGTCATATAATCCAAATTTTGAATCAATTGCAAAATCTACACAATGCCAAATATCGCATTAAAATTTTTGTTTATGTACCCATGTATTCATAGTTATTTTCATATTTCCATGTTATGAAGAATTGTTTATTTTACTTAATAATTTTTGAATTATATAGACAACATTGTTATTTTGTACTGTTATTCTCTGGAGATTGCTATATCGCTCCGGTGAAAAAAGTAGCTCATGATCATAAAAAGGTTGGACAGCCCTGTGCTAGATCACTGAGACCACCTAACAGATTGACTTTTCATATATTAATATTAATTTATAATTACTTTTCTGATCATAGACATTGGACTCTGCCAAAAGAGATGTCAAACATGAGCATCAATATCCAATAAACATCACAGCCAAGGAGAGGTTATATTGAAATTTATATAGAATATACAGAGAGAAACTTTAAAAAAAATTAAAGGAGCATCATTCAAATGTCAAATATGAAAAAACCGTCTCCAAACTTGGTATCAAAGTAATAGAACAAGATATATCAATGGATTGGATGAATGCTAGAATAATCCAAAACACACAAAAAACTGTACTCATCCACATTTTTGAAGCTATATGGATAAATGAAAAATCTAAAAAATCATCCATTATCAATAAAAACATCCTGTACAATATACCCAATCTTTGGCTATAGTATTTAGCGGACATTGGTACTCATGCTTGACATCACTTTCCATTTTATCTAGATCTTATGCATCACTTATTTTTACATTTAATTAATTCCAATTAATTTATTCATTAATACAATATTTTGATTTATTTTCAATATTTTTAACTTTTTCTTGTAATTCTCTTTTTTTTTTATTTTATATATATTTTTATTTTTTATATTTTTAATTATAAAAATTATCTGTCTTTTGTATCAACTTTAACTTTTTATGACATATTTTATTATGAATGTTATTCTGTGTATTTTAATCCTGTTTTTTTTTTTTCTTTTGTAATGAAAAACTGAACATCATATATATTTACTCGAAAAAAAGGAAACTAATACACTGCCTATACAAGTTACAAAATATAAAACTCAGCACTCAGGCGGGGATGAAAATAATTACAACACACAGTATCTAAATAGCAGTAGCGCTTTCGATTTTTAATAGAAAATCCTCCTCAGCTACTTACAGAACAGAACACCAAAAAATACGTTCATCGAACGCAAACCTAATAAAAATATTTTTTAAAACAGGTTGTTATGGTAACAATAAATAAAAGTTTCATCATACAGTAAAACATATAGGACTCAGTAATAACATAATTATACATAAGTGTAATTAGCCACTTCCAGGCATTACTAACAGTTGTAGTAGACCCTACAACTGTTAGTAATGCCTGGAAGTGGTTTATGAATAACAAAAAACCTTGTTTTTAGACATTCCAGCAAGATTACATCTGTTGTTTATTCTTTAATTTTATTCTTTCTTAATGGACATTTTTAGTATATATTAATTTTTTACTTTAATTACACTTATGTATAATTATGTTATTACTGAGTCCTATATGTTCTACTGTATGATAAAACTTTTATTTATTGTTACCATAACAACCTGTTTTAAAAAATATTTTTATTAGGTTTGCGTTCGATGAACGTATTTTTTGGTGTTCTGTTCTGTAAGTAGCTGAGGAGGATTTTCTATTAAAAATCGAAAGCGCTATTGCTATTTAGATACTGTGTGTTGTAATTATTCTCATCCCTGCCTGAGTGCTGAGTTTTATGTTTTATATATATTTACTAATAGTCTTCTAAAATTATAAAGCTGATGATTATTGGAATGTTGAAAACCTTTGCATTCTTAATAAAACTTTCCTGTGAAGAGCTGTTTTTCTGTTAAATTTATCAAACCATGAAGAAGAATAATGAATTATAAAAGCTCACTTTCAAAGCTTTTGTATTCATTATCGAAATAATGTTGGTTATTTTATTATTAAATTTAGTATTTCTTATTAAGTTGTGAGGAAGTTAACTTTGACCTATCCTATTTTTATTTTATTATGCACTCTATTATTTATTTATTGTTATTTTCCTATATGCTAACGTATTATAAGTAATAAAGATATTATAACGTATAAATAACTATATTATAACGTATTGTATTAGTTTAAAAGTTAACTTAACCTTCTCCATCGTAGTTGGCAATCACGTGATACGGAGTCGGAACCTGTATCCGGAAGAGCAGTTCAATAATTTAGTCCTTATTTCCACTTTTTATTTTGGGGGTTTGGAAAAATTCCAATAATAGATCAAAATATGTATCCAAGTATTTAATTGATTTAAACCATGACTTCCAACGAGTGATGATAGGACTTGGAAACAATTTAGCTGCAATATTCAGGTAATTTGACTTTAAAAATGTTATACTATATATGCAGATTTCATTTTTCTCAAATGCAAAAATGACATTTTTATCAATGTAATAAATTCATTAAGAAGTTTCAGTTCTTTAATGAATATACTACCCACCAAACTAATTTTATGTGTCCAGCACTGAAAATTCAATATATTATTTCCTATCAAAAATTTTAGACTATTGTAGCATAAAATCATGTATGGTGCTGAATCTGAAATAAATCTACTACATTATTATATGAAATATCATATGAACCTGTGATAATCATGCGCATATAACGGTATTGTAAGCACATTAAAAGCTATTGTTATATTATATACAGGTACTCCTCACTTTACGACCGAGTTCCGTTCTGACGACTACGTCGTTAAGTGAATTTGTCGATAAGCGAGGAGCTTGTGCCGGGAATATGGGATCATTGTAAAATCATAAAACTATAAAAATTATGCAATAAATTTCAAATTTATTCATAAAAAGACATATATATGTACATATTATCATTTGTTGAAAGTAGTCCAAAAAGTCGCAAGTAGCGAAATTAAAAATTTAGTAGCACTAAACTTTCAAAAGTAGCCCAATTCGCTACTTGTAGCCCAATCTGACCCTAAATCAACCCTAAAGTACGCTCAGTGCGCATGTCACCATTCCCCACTGACTGACACTCCAAGCTGAGAAAGGGGATTTCCCGAATTGCAGATCAAAACTTGATTGGTCGTAAGCGAGTGGTCGTTAAGCAGATAGGTCATAAAGTGAGGAGTACCTGTACTTATATTATAGTAGCATTTTTTAAAAAATTAACTAATTTTAGATTTATTTCTGATTTTAGCATCTATTCGCATATTTTACGATTTTCGCATAAATTAGCACGTATTGTGAATTTTAGCTTCTATTTAGCATCTATCGCAAAATGCTAAAAATACTCATACAATGAAATTAAATATTAATAAAAAATAGGATCATTTAGTGTTGTAACAATATGAATGTGTTGCATAAAATAAGTCTTCTCTTTTATAATATACTATTCTATTAAAAATCTTGATATACTACTATCAAAAAATTGACATTTTGGAAGCACTCCTTTATGAGATACTCAACACTAAATATTAATTAAGGATTTTTATATTTAAATAAGTAAATCAATGTTAAAAGTATTTTAAATAAAATTATACTAAAAGAATTTTGAATATTGATTAGATATGTCTGAGAATTCCAAGTATCATGAAAGTATATTTGATGCTCTTGAACATATGACTACTTCATCTCAATCATCATTTGAGAATTCAGAGTATCATGAAAGTATATTTGATCTTAAGCATAATGCTACTTCATCATCTCAATCATCATTTATCCCTGAAAATAAAAAGGAAACAAATATTTTGAATGATAATTCAGTGAGTAATAAGAATAACAATATTTTATTATTATTTATCTGTGGGTTGATTTTCATAATAATAATTATATACTTTTTCAACAGAAAATCAAATATGATGATATAGCAATGAAATCTGTTAAAAGAAGAAAAATAAATGTTGGATTACATAATATTAATGATGAAGATAAAACTGAAATAAATGCAAATCATGAAGTTCTATTACGAAATAAATGGAAAAATCATTTGCAAGAAGTAAGTTAAAAATTGTTATTTTGTATAATACACGTATGCGTGCATGCATGTATAGTGGATTCCGCTTAATTGGAACACGTCGGGCCAAGTCATTTTGTCCCAATTAAATGAAGTAATAATAAATTCTAAAATAAAATATGTAATTCATAGGTAAAAAAATAATAATGAGGTACCTATTTTAATGATTTATTAAAATAGGTATCTAATTATTAGTTTTTACCGATCTCCATCTTCAATACTGGGCCGCTGATATTCATGCCTTGCCCGCTAACTATAGAAATCCATTGATCTAATGCTTCTTCGACTTCTGAATCCTTTCCATCATGCTTTCTTTTCGATGTTCCTGGAATTTCTTTCTATAATGCTTACGCAGTTGATTTTCTTTTTGTAGGAGACGCGTCTATGATAGGTTTTGGTTTATTTCAGCGAGTCTACGATAGCTTGTATTAAATGGCTGGTTTTCTATGGTAGATTTTGGTTTATTTCAGAGAGTCTACGATAGCTTGTATTAAATGGCTGGCTTTTAATTTTAGCAGCCAAGCAATTTTACTTGAGTGTAAAATCCTTTCTTGACATCTTGGCATAATTTTACTTGAATGTAAAATCCTTTCTTGACATCTTGGCAAAGATTAAATATGTATGTGTAGCCATACTTTGGAAAAATCCCTAAAATATATCAAAATTTGAGTATAAAATCCTTTCTTGACATCTTGGCAAAGATTAGTGTATGTGTGTAAAATCCTTTCTTGACATCTTGGCAAAGATTAGTGTATGTATGTTGTCCATACTTTTGAAAAATCTCTAAAATATATCAAAAATTGAAAATTCCTTTTTGCTACTTAAAAATCCCTAAAATACATCAAAAATTGAAAATTCCTTTTCTGCTACTGAAAAATCCCTAAAACATATCAAAAATTGAAAATTCCTTTTCTGCTACTGTCCCAATAGTTAAAAGTTGTCCCAATTAAGCATTTAAATTATGTATTAGGTTATTAGTTTTTACAGTATGTATAATTTGGTTTCTGTTCTTTGAGATTTGGCCCAAAAAAGCAACAGGCGCTAAAATTCAATTAACCGGTGGCTTAGTTTGGGTTTCTGTTCTTTGAGATTTCCCAATTACGCAGAATCCACTGTATATATATATTACTTTTAAACACTTCTTAATAATCCTCTCCCAATTAACCAGTCTCTCAATTAAGTGGAATCCACTGTACTTATTTCTATAAATATAGAAATAAGTGTGTGTTACATATAAATAAGTGTGTAAAAACTTATTTATATATAATAATTCTCTTAGTTTAATGGGCTAATAGGAAAGAAACATACAAATGTTCCAACTTCTTCTAATTCAAAGTAATGCTTAATATAATCAATACAATATTTCTCTCATATGATTGATATATTTTTAATAATAATTAACATTTATTTTCTTATAAAAACTTAATCAAAAGATTTAGAGGTTAGCTTTAGGGCACTAGTAGCACATACAATGTAGAAAACTATTTTATAATAAAGATTAACAAAATAGCTTTAAAATTAAAAGTAGTGTGGGAATGTTACACAATTTAAATGCAGTTGAAGACTAGAATTAGAGATATTATGTTTTCCATTTTGAAATAATTTCAAAAATTTATAGCGTACATATTATAAATATGAACTGAGTATATAAATTTTGGGATTTTAAGGATTAGCCTGATAAGAAAATAATTATTGTAAATGTGGAGCAGTCATAATTTAAAAGTCTATTTATTAGTAATCATTTGATGGCCTCTTAACAATGGTGTATTCAATATATTATCTTCCAGGTTTCAACTCTGTTCAAAAGCAAATTTTGATTGATTTCATTTAATTTTGTTTTTATATATTTAAGTAAATAATTTATATAAAACAATATGGATTATATAGCATTATTTTAACTTTTATTAATTTTTTGGTTATATATTATAAATAAAAATACTTTGTCTTCTAAAATAATAATTTTTGTTTGTGCTATTGAAATATATTTCTAATTGTTTTTAAATTAAATAATGTGACAATTTCTCTTAAATTAATATTGATTTACTTTTTTACAATTCCCGAATCTTTTGAAATGATCTTGTATTTTTTGCATTTTTAACTGATCATAAATACAAATATTTTTATTAATATAAAAACTCTGATAACTAGAAATTTTATTGATTTATAAAAAAAGATTTATAATTATTGTGATTCATTTAAAATTTTGAATTTGTTAATAAATTCAATTACTTTTAATCATAGTAGTTGGTAGATTATATGACTATGACAATACATATATAAAAACATTTATGGTAATTCAAATTTATGATTTATAATATGTAAATAATAATTCTGGAAGTATATAGAAAATTTCCATAAAATAAAAATCTTATTTGTGTTTTAGAATAAAATTTATGATGATTTCTTTAAATTATTTAATTTTCTTAACTTTTCTTAATGATGAAAAATAATTGTATTTTAAAACAATACTTAAGCTTTTAGAAAATGTATGAATTTTACTTTTGTATAAATTTAATAAAATATATTTTCTTATTTTAAGTGTTTCCTATTGATTACAAATTTAAAATGATTGACATACATTTTCAAAATTTGTATTCCTATTTAGAATTTATAAATGAAGAAAAATGCAGGTAGTCCTTGACTTATGACAACTTGTACTTATGATGATGATGTCATCAAAAAATTCTTTGATTGGTCAAAGCAATTGACATAGAGTTCAAGTCCCTAACCAATGGTCTGATATACAAAAGGCATTCTTTTGTGTCTGGTTCTTGTTTATTTGTGTTTGTTAAGTTTATTACAATAAAGGGAAATGTAATAATAAATATTGATAATGGACAACTATAAATTTTGGGCATTTCTAACTTACAACCACTCTAACATAGATGGTGGAATTAGAACCAAACTCCATTGTAAGTCAAAGATTACATGCATAGAAATTCTGATATGTGGAAGTAAAAATAAAAGTTTTAATAGATTTAATTTCCTTATGAAAAATATTAAACAACTAAATAAATGTTAAATTAAAAAAATTATTCATTTTTTTTTTAAATTTAGGTTAAGAAAGTATTAAATTTTACAAACAATTATCCTAAATTTTGTGATGCTGTAAAAAAATATAAAGAAAATAAAAATGTTACTGACTTTGCTAAGGATATTTCTGATCTCATCATCAATGTTCCAGAAAGAGAAAATATCTTAAATAGTAAGGAATTCTTGTAATATTTAATAAATGCTAAAACTTAAACCACTTATTATTAATATTTCAGTTGTATCAAAATTGGTTTCATCTGAACAGAGGAAGTGTTTTGTAAATTCGTGCGTAACTAATTTTAAGCATGGTAAATATTATTAATAATAATCACTTATTTGTATTTTTATAATTTAATAAATATATTTTATTTTTACTTAGGTAAAAATGAAAATGATATGTCTGTTGAAAATGATAGTTTATTACAGGTTAGTAATAAAAATTCTTTGAAGAATTCAATGTTATTTGCTGGCAAAGGTAATTATAAAGTTTTAAATTATGTAAATATTTAAAGTTTGATTTTTTTAATATTTATATTTCATGCAATATCATAGCCTACAAATGTGTTAACTGCAAAAAAGATGCAACAGTACCCATGATGGCTCCATGTAGTCACATTTGCTGCTTTTTATGTTGGAAAAATGTCCGAAAGGTAAATTCATTTAATTCAGATATATATTAATATTAAATATTAAATGATTATTTTATATTATAGAAAATCCGAGCATGTCCAGTTTGCAAAGCAACAAAAATTAAAAATCGTGACTTGCGACAAATGTATTTTAAATCGTGTTTAAATTAAGCCATTACTAAAATGTAAAAAATGTACAAATTTTACTTTTGTATAAATTTAATAAAAATATATTTTCTTATATGTAAATGTTTTTTATTAAGCATAAAATTAAAATTATTAAAACATATTTTCGAAATTTATATTTTTCGCTGAAAATATTATTTGCTGTTTCACAAAATATCAACTTAAAATAAAATTTTTATCTTCACTAGTTGATTATAATTATTTGCTTAATGTTTGATAATTTATTCTCCGATGAATAATAAATACTACAGTATATACATACATGAACATATTAATAAAAAAGAATTGTATAATACAGTACGACAATACGTTATTTTCTTATTTAAAATAAATATGGTTGATAGATGGCAGTATATGCAAATTAATCATAATTCTTATAAAATAATTTTAATATATAAATTATCTTCTCGTATTTATTTATGATATATATTTTGTAAATTAATTAAACTGGTGGCACAATTAAGCGGAATTCACTGTATATTAAACAATTTTAGAAATAACATTATTAACAATTAACATTGAAATTGATTGATTATACAATATTATATTAAAACTAGCTGAGAAATTTAGATAAAATGAAATTTGTAAATCCAGATTTGTTCTCCTAGTAAATTTTTTAAATAAGTTTTCAAAATTGAACCTAATTCTATCTAATTAATCCTTGATAATTTTGTAGTTTTTTGTTTTTTAGATTCAAATTATTAAAAATAATTCTGCCATTATTATCAGTGCTTAATTAGGCAGAATTAGATTGTTTTGTTTTTTGTTAACATTCAGTATCTTTTTAATGAGTTATGATTACTATGCAATGGGGCTATAACAACTTTGCTACAGACTGCAGAGGAATCATCCATATTATAGAGGAGGAGGATTGACATTTATTCATGGACCCCATGAATAAATTTTCCAATGGGTGGAACTTGAGAATAGAACCCCGAGTCCTCTAAAATCCAATCCTCATTGATTCATTTTGATCTCTCTGAGATTTTGTTTTTCGGTGTTTTTCACTATCAATTCAGTTTATTCCATGAGGCATTCATGATTGATACCCACTAGGTACAATTTTTAATTTGACTATTTCTCCCAAAACTTTTTCTGGCTTCTTCTATGTCTTTGTTTTTATGAGATACATGGAGAAGAACTATAATGTGCTTAAATGTCCAGCTCTCTTGAGAGTTCCAATTGTCTGCTTGCTAATATTTTTTTCTTTACTTTTAGCCATCTATATTTTCTTAATCTTAAATTTTACCTCCACTTACTCTTAGAAGGGAATAACTATAGTAATTGTGTTGTAATATAGAATAAGAATACATCTAAATGTAAGGAAGATTAAAAAATCAACTATTGAATAAAAAATGAATGAGAAATTGAGTTAAAAGTATGAATTGTTTCAACAATCTTAAGGTCATTATGATACATGGTGATAGCAAATATGAACGTAAATTTAAGTGAACATATATTTACCTGTCATTTTTCAACAGAATTAATACATTTAAGCAATTGTAAACATCTGTGTTAAAATTTTATTATTTTTTATTTCTGGCTTGAATATATTTAAAAGTTTAGTGAAAAGATTTCCATTGTGCATTTTTTCAATTTGTAATGAAGATTTTTTGAAAACTAAATGAAATACTATAGTATCTTATATATCTTGGGCCACTTATCTGTTCCCTTTAAATATTAATTATCCATAAAGATGCAATTTCCTAAAAATAATAAATTGCTATTAGGTAATTATAAGAAATGTAGTTCTTGATTTATAAAAATAGTAGATATAAGTTCTGTTGTTTTTATGCATGTTTTTAATTATACTGATCTTTTGCAGCCTCAAGGCCATCCGAGCTAAAGTATGGCGTGCTAGAACAGAAAGTCCATTGTTTAATGTGAAAACATATGCATCGAATCTTGAACAACTCTTCTACAAAATGTGGTTGAGATATGAGAAATCTGAAAAGCCTGACCACATCACTGAATAACTTATTTTGTATAATAACATTTCCTACTCCAGTTTTGCAATTGAAACATTGCATTCCGTTTTGGACATTGCCACAAAAATATCAAATGCTCGAAAGTGCCCATTTTGATTACTTTAACTCAATAATTCTTTGTTACGCGACCATATGATGAGAATTGATTGTGTACATTGAGTTCATTAATAGACAGTCTTTCAAGATTTTGTAAACAATTATAATCCTCCAATTTGAATTTCCCGAACTTCATTATTATTTTTTATTCCAGTTAGAATAAATGGAATGAAATTAAAGTAACTTGATATATAGCAATTATTGTGTACTTTGCATAGTCTTACTTGGCCCTGATTGTCAAGTTCTAATGGATTAAAAAAAGTAAAAGCTTTGTGGATAGATTTTAGAATGCACATCAAAACAGTATTGTGTGAACAGTTTTTCCCTTGTATAAATAAATATTTCATACTTATTCCCCTTAAATTAGTTATTATTTCTTTTATATTAAACATTAATTTTAAAATTTAACATTGCTTGGTTTTACATTTCTAATTATTTTCTATGTTCTATTGATTTGATCTATATCAGTGATCTCAAACTGAAATTTCATATGGGCCGAATGCGCAATTCGAAAGGAAGGGCCGAATATTTTAAACAAAATTACAATGAAAGCAAAATATTTATTTGTAATTACTTTTTTTTCTTACAAAGATATCGAAATACATTATATAATTATCAGCGTATAAAATGGTTTAAAATTTGTAAATTGTAATAATTTTTAACTACTATTTGACACCTGATGACGATGTGAATCTGCTAAAATTTGTAGTCTTGGAGATCTTTCATTAAAAATTGTAAAGTCGGCCGGATGGCCGCGTGGCAAAAGTGTGGCTTATCACCCTGGAGGGTCCGGGTCCCATACCTCCATTTTTAAGGGGGCCGGGCCCTTCCTGTTGAACCCCATCCTTCAACTATCCAGTTGACCTCATCATGGATGCTGGCTAGCCTGTGATGGGCTGTATAAGTGGCCGCCGCCAGATAAAGAATATCCCATGAGAATATGGGAAATGATATATTATATATGTAGATCTACGGTTCTCAGCCAGTGAGTGTAAGTATATAATCTTGACTTCCATATTTTTGTTGGTGGTACCGAACTTTTTGAATTTTGATTTTAGTGATACGCATTTATGATTAGGTTGAGAACCTCTGCTGTAGGCTTTTTTTAATATTATAGTATGCTTTTGAGTATCATGATCAGAAATTGGATACTTTCGCTCTTTCAAATTTCTGTTGTTCAAGAGTTGTATAAGGTGGAAAAATTTTATATTTTCATATTTAACGCCAGTTTTTACTAAATGGAAAGATAATTTCAAGTTCTATCTCAATATGCCGCCATGCAAAATGCAGAAATGATATATAAAACGTCCTTGGATCAACCTGACTGAATAGGACAGTGATCGACCAACCATTACTGAATCTTTCAAATAAATTGTTTTTGGAATGGAATTCAGATACCATCCCGGATTGGAAAACTGGATTAGATCGGAAGAGCGTCGTGTAGGGAAAGAGTGTAGATCTCGGTGGTCCCAATCAAGCAGAATCCACTGTATATACAGTATACTCAATGTAGCACTTCTTCTCTATTGTGTTGTGACTGAATAGATCAATCCTGTATACATCTGTCTTTCTTTTCAGGAGATTATTAGTCTTTATTATTTGTAATTCTATTAAAAACTGTGTTTCCTCTAGAAAAGATAATATTAAATCCAGTTTATTTTCTCAACTCTTGGAATCTTATAATCAGACCTGACACTTCCACAGATGATTTCCCTCAATGTTTTATTTTCCATTTTTTCTTTTTGCACATTTTTGTATACAGCATTGTTATTATTCCTCTGCTATATCCATGCCACTCCACTTCATTAAAATCCAACAAGGAGTACATATTAAAATGTCAATTTATAAATTGAATGTTTATGAAATGCTTATTTGTAAAAGGAACAGCCTTTGTCATGTGCTTATATAAAACAAGAGAGAGAGAGATACTTTTTAGATACATCAGAGGGTACCACTGAAAACTGAAAATACTATCTCCAGGTATTACTAGTGACTATACCTTGTTAAATTTATTTACCAATAAATAAATTTTAATATTCCTATTTGAAGTGCTTATTGAATTATACATATCAGAATTCTTATATAGGCAATCTCCAACTTATGCAGATCCAACATGCATAGATCCATACATATGTAGGATTATTTTTAGATAACAAGCAATTTTTAGATAACAAGGTCCTCCAAAAAAACTGGAAGTTGTGATTCAAAAGTTGTTATAATAATTTTATTGATTTTAAAGATTATGTTTTCATATGTTTAAATAAATAAAGCATTGTTTAAGCATAAAACTATTGTTTTATTGAACTTTATTTAATATCACTAAGGTAAAATTTTAATGCTGAGAATATAATCTATTTATATTGTTTTATCTAATGGAAAATAAATTTTGGTTTTATGAGAGTGCACTAGGAATGAATTAACTCAAAGTCAGGAACTGCCTATATACTATATATAATATATACTATGTATACTATAATATAAAGAGGGTTTCTAAAATATTTTACATTTCAAAATTTTTTACATAAAGTTGAATTTATGCTTTATGGAAGGCAGAGAGAGCTCCTTTGCCATTAATTTATAAGTGCCATATTTCTTATAAATGAAAACTTAATTCCAAAGATAGAATATTTCAAATTTATTTTTGTCACCACTGAATCATATGATAAAGAAGGAATATTAACAATAAATGAAAATAGAATTATAAATTATTTAAAATTTGTTTTCAGCATTAAATCAGTTCATGATTAGGATTTCATTAATTTTAAATATTCTCTGAATAACGTTTGGCATATATGATTTCTTAATTATTTAAACTGAAAAGGATTTCATAAAGAAAAATTATATCATACAATTTATTATTTCAAATTCCTATTAACACACATTTTTTATGTTGTATAAAACACTTGAATAATTGCATTCCTCATTTAATATTTATGATAAACTGTTATTTAAATTAATATATAAATACAAATATATTCCCAACTTATTTAAGGAATCCTAATATTTTTTACCCAATAATGTGCTCACAACAACAACAACAACAGAAATAAGTCTGAAAATTTATTTTATGAGATACTAGCTGAAATAGCAAATGTAGATCAACTAAAATTACTATTTAAAGTTATCAAATAAACAGTAAGCAATAGATTTTCTAACCTTGCTCCAAGATCTAGCAATGACGTGTAATGAATATTTCGAGATGGAATCATCTGACTCACGAGAAGACTGCGATTTCGTATACTGCAGTGCAAAACACCACAATGTTAAAGTCATATTAATTTTGTAGTTTTAAGGTAAATTATTGAAAAATTATGACAACTTCAGATATATTATAACAAATCAGAACAGAAGTATTACAACCACAATAAACAAGGAAAAATCAATTTCTTAATTATATCCATTCAGGTTTCCAGTCTTAAAGATTTTATTTTATAAACTGGAAACCAGATGGATTTAAGATTTCATATCATAGTAATTTAAACTGTGATGAAAACAGTTTAATCTGATTAAATAAACTTAAGATTATAATTTACTCTGAAAAAAGTTATTTTTAATAAAAGAGAAACTTATTAAATATAAAATTTAATATATATATAATTTCAATGAATGAATATATAACTAATTTGACCCTATGAGATTTGCCCCAATTACGCGGCTGTCCTAATTAAGCGGAATCCACTGTAATTAAATTTAATTGAATGTTTAAAATCATTGTATGCATTTTATCTTTGATGTAATTCTCTAACGATCAAAGATAAACATAGACCTATTGTATATATATAATGACTGTACACTTAAATTTAATTCAATTCATTTTCTGTACATTGTAGTAAAGAGACTTTTACTGCAATGGAAACCGCAGAATAAATGGAACCTTATACGGAATATACTTGAAATATAAAATATATATTAAATGCTCTTATAAGTAATTAGTTTAGATAGTTACTATAATATCTTAACCATATAGCTTTCATACCTGCATTTCATATAATCATATAGATTAATAAATGTAAAATCTAACTTTACAATAATCTCGAAGAATTGGAGAGATTGAATTTTTGTATAAGAAAATATTTTTATATATTCTTATACAAAATCAATTTTTAATACAGAAAAATTAAAAATCCTTAACAGCCTTTTAATTGATTTTTATCAGGAAAAATATTAATAGGCAAAATTTGAGCTGGAAAATATCGAAGCATTTCAGACCATTTATTTTCTACCCACATTCAAAAAAACATTTAATGCAACATTTTTTTTTTTATTTCTAAAGTTTATCTGAAAAATCGATATAAGTTGGAAACAATGATTTTCTTTGGTCCACTCAATTTAAGGTGGAATTCGGGATTTACATATCAGTACATACCCGATGAAAACGGGACGGCTTGAAAATCTCATTTTTAGGGCTGATTTTTCTCATTCAGACATTAAATTTATTTTTGGATCTTAAAATCATTTATAGAGATTTTTATATAAATAACACACTTACAAGTTAGATTATAATTGAATTTGTCAAGTTTTGAATTTTTGAATTAATCTTATTGTAAAATTTTTGAATTTGCAAGAATATTAGCACCATAATTATAATTTTTTGCTGATATTATGCAAATCAGAAAAAAATTATAGCTGTTTATTATTTTGACCATTTCATATCTAAAATTACGCTTGTTTATTTTTGTTAGGGGTTTATTGAACTCTTTTCATCGACTGGTGACAAGAAGCAATATACTTTACATGATATGTTTTTTAACCCAACTGTTTTCTACACAGAAGGTTTAGATAATGTTATTCGTGGAGCAACGAAACAACGATCGAAAGCTGTCTGGAGTCAAATTTCTGATGAAGTAAATAGATAAGAATAATTTTTTTTTTAAATAAAACATTATTATACTTATAATATCGATGCTTTTTTCAAACCAGGTTCGAAACAAACTCTTTCAATCTCATTATTCTCATTTTGGAATGGATTTATCTGCGATTAGTATTCAAAGAAGCAGAGATCATGGAATACCTTCATATAATAGATGGAGAGAATATTGTGGCTTTTCTAAAGTTATAAATTGGGAAAATCTGGGAGAAATACTGGACGAAAAAAATGCCGAGATATTTAAAAACCTATATGAGTAAGAGAATATTTTATTATTTAGAAAATTGATATAGTATATTTCTTGAAAAACAAGCGAATCTCCACAGAATTTTTTCATTAAAAGATATCTTAAAATAATTAATTCTTTCCAATTTCGAGAATTTAAATCTATTGATTATCTGAATATATTATTTATATTATTCAAATATGATAATAATAAATTATAAATATTATAATTAAACTACAAAATGCTCATTTAAAAATTTAAAAAATAATATTCTGCAAGCTAATTAAAAAAAGTTGCGTGAGAATTTCGAAAGATCAATACTATAAAATGCAATTCAGTTTCACAACGATTAATAACGGAGTTTCTGGATAACTGTTAAATTTTTTCGATTTATTCGTCACAATATTTTATTCAATACAAATTTTTAATAAAATAAATTATTAAATGATCTTCTTAATTAAGTAGGCTATATAATAATTATCAAAATCTTAATCATATTTTTACACAGTTTCTCAAATATAGTACTGTACTGTATTAAAAATTTATTCCACATATTATGGATATTTTTTATTATTTGATACAAAAAAGAAAATGTTTTATATGCTTTCTAACTATAATTTGTTTCTATTAAAAAAATAACTAAAGATAACGCATTATATGTAATAGGCATTCAGTTATTATTAAAATTTCATGAAATATTATTTACAATGACATTAGTACTATTTCGGGTATAAAAATCTATTATTTTCACATAAATATACACTACGAGAATCCATTTAAATTGAGATCCAAAACACGTTTTAGAATATGTATTTTATAGGTCTGTAATAAATTATATTTCAAAAATAATAAAATACTCTTAAATAAATTCAAGAAATATATGAAAAATTGTTAAAAAATCATTAACAATATAATTTTGTTTATTTTTACAGAAGTATAGATGATATTGACTTGATCCCTGCTGCTCTTTCGGAGAAAAAATCGGGAATCTTACTTGGCCCAACACACTCTTGTCTTATTGCGGAACAGTTCGTAAGACTGAGAAAAGGAGATCGATTTTGGTACGAAAATAAAGACTTATTCACTCCAGGTAAGATCGAATATGTGAAATATATTATGAAGTATATAAATATTTTTTGCGATTTTTAGGAACTGCTACCATACATCAGAGTCTATTAGAGTTATTATTATTTTTTAATGTTCCTAATATTTCCAGAACAACTGCAAGAAATAAGAAAAATTACTTTGTCTCGCATTCTATGTGACAATTCTGATGAATTAGTTTCTATTCAGAAATGGGCTCTTTATCCAAAAAGTACAACGTAAGTTATTTTCTTATCTATAGATGATTTAAATAATATGTCCATTAAATAATTTTTGAAATTTATTATTATTTTATTTTTTTTCCTTTAATAAATAGGAATCCTGCTGTACACTGCACCAATTCTACTGACATTCCCGAAATAGATCTTCGACTGTGGTCCTTTTAACTTTTTTATTATTTGTAAACCGAAAAATTATTTAAATACTGTAGTTTTAACATCATTGATTATGATTTTAATTATAAAACTGCTAACAATTTAGACATAGAAATAAATTTTATTTAGAAGAAATTTATCTTCTTTTTTTATTCAGGATTTTACACTGAATGCAAATACAAACGGTATAAACTAGTTATTGATTTCTCCGCAACACTTTGTTGACAAAAAATGCAAAATAGAGTAATATTGACAGGGAATATAATCTGTATAAGTATTACACAGGCAATATTTTGCAATCATTTGTGACATCAGTAGATGTATAAAGTTACGTATGCAGCCATATATATGTATTTCGGTGAAATTCTAATCGATATTTCATTCTTGGTAGAGTTTCATTACTCACTTCTCTATTAAGGCATTGACTTTATGCTGAAGCAATGCTGGTTATTTATGGAAAATTGTCAATCATTATTCCCGTTTAATAATTAAAATTAGTAGTACAAGAGCGTAATTAAAAATTTACATAATTGAAGACAATTATGTAAATTTTGGCATTTTGATGTATTTTATTTATTTATACAGAATTATTCAGCAATATATATAATGCCAATTACTTGCGACAATTCTAGTTTTTAACAATGTTCTGAAGCAATTATAAAGACTTCTTTTAGACTATCATCTGTTGACAAAAAAAAAATCAATTCATTTATAAAAAAAAGACATTCTGTATAACGAAGTTAAACAGGAAGATGTTTACATTGGGAACGAATAAAGTTTATTATTGAATTGATTTTTTAAATAATATTTTATTAATTATAAAGAAGTTACCGCCTTTTATTAAATTAATAAATAATAAGTTATTTATTAAAAACTCCGATTTATTTTTCAGAAAAAAAATGTTACCAACATACTAATACTCTTTTTAAAATTTTTATATCTATCTATCTATCTATATACTTATAAAATACAGAATATGTATGTATGAATGTATGTATGAAATTTTTTATTTAAAATCTAAAAAAGATATTTAGGAATTTGATATAGAATTTTGTTCAGTATCATAGTATAACTATCAGATATGGTATAATGTTTTAGATATACAGTGGTGCCTTGGTTAACGACGGTAATCCATTCCAGGGCCCAGATTCACAAAAGCGTCGTTATGGCTCGAAACGACGGTTGTCCGTATTCACAAAACTTGTCGCAATCAATAAAGACGTTAATTGGCGTCGTTGGATAACGACGTCACGATCGTATCGTTATCATCAATTTTAAGATGGCGGAAGAGTATTTTTCTCTCTTGGTCGATGAAGAGAGAGATTTATTATCAAATTTATCGATTATCTCAACTCAATGTTAATAATATTTTAGTTACCGAACTTATTCGTTTCTATAGATCAGCGCTTCTCAAACTTTTTTCATTACGAGATTTTTCGCGACCCCAGGTATTAAATATGCTTATAATAAAATTAAAACAAATTATAACTAAATCTTTAAAAATTCTTAGTGTCTGCTCTTTATTCTAAATAAATAAAAATTTAACAAGCCTTTAAAGTTGGATGTTAACAACTTTTTAATACTATTTATATCATATTTAAAAGCTTGTCAGATTTTATTATATTATATAAAAAATCAAACAAAATAAAATCAGTAATATAATTAATAGTTTAAGTCAGCGTTTCTCAAACTTTTTTCATTCATGACCCCATTTTTCATTACGAGTTTTCGCGACCCTATTTTTAATTACGAGATTTATCGCGACCCCAGATATTAAATATGAAATAGTATTAAATATGAAATAAAACATACTAGTACATAAATCATTTACACACTTATTAAAATGATATTAAATATGAAATAAAACATGTATAAGTATATAAGTCATTTACACACTTATTAAGATGAACACAATCAACCATTACACTGAAAATTCAAGTGTTTGAATTTAATTTTTGCGACCCCAGCATTTCACTTCACGTCGTTATTTGGGGTCGCGAAGCGAAATGTTTGAGAAACGCTGCTATAGATTATCTAAAGATGTGATTTTTGAATTGCTAGAACTTTCACCTTATATACAGAGAAAAACAAAGCGTTGGTATACCATAAATGTGGAAACAACTATTATGTGCACTGAGATTTTTTAGCAATGGTTGCTTTCAGTCTGTTATAAGAGATGTTCATATTAGCCACCCTATGATATCGAGAATCATTACAAATGTTTTATGTAGAATATAAAAAAAAATACATCAATTTCCTACTAAATGATTTGCGCCAATTACAGATTATTAAACAAGATGAATCATTATTATAAAAAGTATATGTTTAATTAGAATATACATCTAATATAATAGTTTAAAAGTTAAATTAATCTATCAGCTCATTTCTCTCAAATTTATATCAAAATGCATTAAAACTATTTGAATTATTTATAACAGTATTTATTCTGCCGAAGTAAAAAGCTGTTTTTTTCTTGTTCTCCATTCTTACTCAAACGACAGACTTCACTTACTTTTTTATTGGTTACTGTATATTCATAGAAACGTTGACGTCATTTCCACACACTCGAAATAAGACGACAAAAAATTTCGTCGCTAATTGTTAAGTAGCTTACGCATATTTTGTGAATAGCATTTACGATAAATCGTTGTTATATTTTAAGATGTTATACTTAACGACGAGGCAAATAACGACACTTAGTGAATCCTGCCCCAGGATTACCGTCGTTAACCAAAACTGTCGATATCCAAGGCGCGATTCCCCATAAGATTTCATTGAAAATTGATTAATTTGTTCCGACTCCTCCCCACATCCATAGTAAATATTAAAAATATAGATAAAACTCATTTAAAAGTCCTAAAATATGGAAAATATCATTTATTTATTATATTGGCTACAAAAAAATAAAATGACTTATTCATGAAAAGAGTTTTTAATTATCAATCTCACCAGGAGGACAATTGGGCTCACTTCGGAGTTTTTTGCAAACGAACCCGTAAAAACTGATTAGCAACTTATAGATTCAACGATTATTATACAGATTAGATTTGATTTTGCCTTTTGATGTCGAATGAAAAGTGACACGCATTCGCCGATTTATTGTCTATATGAATCTATACATGAAAACGAATATTAAAGCATTTATTTTTTTATCATAAAACGCATTTATAACCACAAAGTTTAAAATAAAAAACAGTACACTACAAGAAAAAACAATATGCGAGAAACGTAAACAGCTGGTTATGATTGGTCAAACATATCTTGAGCTATCTGCGTGGTTGTTCTCTATTCGACAATGTCTTCCCGCGCGTGGATGAGTGAGATCGGAAAATAACGGGATATAGATTGGATAGATTGACATAATTAGGAATCGTTAACCAAGAGATTTTTTTCTTGGTCACTCGTCGTTAACCAAAGTACCACTGTATATTCAAATCTTTTTTTGGTCAACAGATGACGCCACTTTCCATTCTAGAAGAATACCAAGTGGCGGAGCGAATTAAGCTCTCACAGGCTGCCCACCCCTGCGGAGGGATTAGCCAAGTTGTGGAGGACGGGGATCGACAGGCAGGGCCAGGACCTCATGGTAAATATTTTCAAGGGTGGGACCCGAGACTCGAACCCGATCCAGAGTGGAAAATCGAAGCGATTTTACGCACGCAATTCTGTTTTTACACGATAGATACGTTACCGAAGAATACATGTAAAAAAAATATACTGTATCTATGGAAAAATAGAAGATTGGTTCTGGACCTAAAAAAAAATCAGCAAAAATAATACAACAAACCATATGAAAAATCATGTTAGAATCTTATTTTTACGTGCTTGCACTTTTTATTTCATAAAATTGCACATATATATAGGCTATATAAAAATGTATATTATACAAAGCAAATTATCATTTGAAAATAAAACATGTTACTAATGTCTAATTCATAAACACAAATATTAGGCAAAATAATATACAAGATTTTATTCGTTGTCACTTTCTGGCAATAAACGCATACATTTACGTAAGACGACAATATCGTTGCTATCACTAGAAATATCTTTGTCATCGTCTTGCTATATTGGCAAAATTCTTTGTGATCTCGTGAACAAAAATTAACACTAGTCTTCTTGTGATGCTAATGTTTCAGTGATTTTAAGAGTGAATTCAGTTATTAATCATTATATTCGTATTTTGTAAAATGCTATTAACGACTTTCCTGCTCATTCCTCGTTAGGATCATGTTTGACAAAATAGTTTGAAAATTATAACTTATCATTTTGACTTTTTAGCAAAATTAATAAATTTATACCTGTATTTATTTTAACTTTTATTAAATTTTTTAAACTATAAATATCAAAAGAGTACTTTTCACTTTAAACGCCAAACTCAAAATGCAGACAAAACAAATTTTCTATTGAAGTTAAACATATAATTAGGGAAATCCCACAAAATTTTTTTAATTGGAACCAATAACAACATGAAAGTGAATAATGCAAGGAATAATGGATGCAAATGCCGCATTCACTGTAATAAGAAAATAATTTTTCTTTCAGTTTCGGTCGATTGTGTTAAATCAAAACAAATCGTGTAAAATGAGAATGAAATTTTTTTTTTAATTCGTGTTAATTCAAAATCGTGTAAAAACAGAATTAGGTGTACCGTATTTTAACTTGCATATTGCGACTGGATGATAAAGCATTCGTTAGCCATTTAAAGCAGTAATTTCCAAAATATAAGTGCATCCCTAGGGATGAATAAAAATTTTCAGAAGTGGATATTTTCGAGTTATTTGACGAGTTAAAAATAACTCGTGTATGAAATTCGTGATATTTTCCAATACTGATAAATGGATGTGTGATTAAAAATGTTTGGAGACCGAGATTCACTTCTAGTACTACGTCTCCAAATTTTTCAGACACTGTAGGCTTTGCTCTTAAGTTATTTCATTTTATAACTGGCATTCGAAAGCATAACTAAAAACAACTGTCGGACGAATTGACCGCATGAAACTCTTCAGCTTTCAATCCAGAGAATACAGGTTCGATTCCAGGCACAACTCAGAAAATTTATTTGGGATCCGGGGTCTATCTTTTGGATTTTCATCCTCTACAGTCCGGCTGATTCTTCTAAAAGTGTACGCAGCCACAGCAGCTCTTGTTTCTGACCCGTTGCTTAGTGATCAATAATCCAAAAATGGCATCATATGTTCGTAAAATACAACCAGCTAACTGCGTATATAAAACCAAGTTAAAGTTCTAAAAAATTGCTACAAGTAAAAAAACTAGAATTTTTAATATTTGAGAAATAATGTTTTTATTAAACTTTATTGTGGATAATTAAATTTGATTGTGCCTTTCTTATTCCTACGATGGACTCTTGCATATTTATCAATAGATAAACGCTGGTCTGATAAAAAATAGTTTCAAAAACTATAAAAATAAAACGGAATAAATGCAAATTTGTTGATTTAAAAACTAAATTTCAAGCTCTAAAGCGTATTGAAAAATTTTCAAATAAGACGTTTTTTTAAAAATAAGATCTATCTTGAAAAAAGTTCTAAATTAGCACACTGTAAACAATGAATTTGCCGTTGCTGCTTTCGGCCACTGCGCTTAGTGACACTTTTTCAAAATGATGAAAAATGCGTTTGTCTTCGGTGTCATTATTTCAAAAGTTTACTATATTTTAAAGTGTGAGCTATAATAATAATAATATAACAACAATATGAGATATCTACACACTGTAAAATAAGTAGAAGGACACAAGAAAAATTTTCACAAAATGCAAAAGAAATTTTTTATTGCAAAGCGGTTGTTTAATACGTGTTTTTTTGTTGTATAATAAAAGATATTTCTATATATTTAATACAAGTGTTTTCATACAGGAACAAATTTTGAATATTTAATCATTTAATTTTTAAAGGAAATATAAACAAACAATAACAAGAGAAAAATGATATTGAATTTGGAGCATTGTTTATTGTATGATTATATATACAATATATTGCATGTTAATGATTATTTTTCAATAATTATTTTTAATATATGATTTATAAACAAAACTCGGCAACGCCGGGTATTACAGCTAGTTACAGTATATATACATTACAGTGCTTAAAAAATTGTTCAGAACATTAACAAATTTTGAATAATATATAGTGTACAATATCTCAAAAATACATATTTATGGTACTTGTGAATCAGCAGATCTCATACTGCTTATATATGACTATCCTTATTTCAATAATATAAAAATATATAAATAAATATTTAAAATATGTCCTTTATTAATCACATCAGACTAAAAAAACTGCAAATAAATCTAAAATACGAATTTCTTATCGTTTTGCAGTCTTTATAAAAATAATTATTATTTCAGTGTAACTAAATGGATATTAGACTTAATGAACTTTCATTGAGATTTAATGAATGAGCAACAAGGAACTTAGACTTAATGAACTTCATATATTTACCATAAGTTGGGGCCTCACTCTCAATAGGACCACATTTTAAAACCTAAAAATTTATTGTTGAAGATAAATTTTTAATAATGATAAACATGAAAGAAAATTCTTCAATTAAAAATATGTACACATTTATAAACGATGGGTTAAGGTCTATTTTTCCGAACGTAGAAACAATTTTAAAAATATTTTTGACGATGCTTATTTCAAATGCAAGTGCTGCTCATTTTCAGTGTTGAAGAAAATAAAAAATTAAGAAGCAACTTGCACCAAAATAAAAAAGGATCTATAATTATTATGCATTGAATCAGATATAATGGACTCGATTAATTATGATGGCATTATAGATAAATTTGCTAAAGCCAAAGCCAGAAAAAACTTTTAGTTATTATTTCTTTTTAAATTTAAATTTGAACTGATTTTTGTTTATACTTTTTTATGCAAATATATGTATACCAATATTGTGTTATTGTCGCTCTGTTAACGATCAATGTTGTGTTATTTTTATTTTATTAAAATGAGTTATTATGAAAATGTCGACTTATATTTTTAATAAACTTTAAAAAAATATGCGTATGAATTTGATTAATTGAAATAAACTTGTTCTTTTGAGGTCTTATAATGATGTTGCTTCTAGGGCCTCCAAAAGTATAAATGCGGTCCTGCTTTTCCTGTGTACTGCATATATTGATACATGATATATTTAATATATAGAGATAAAAATTATTTTATTACATAAGAAATGTTAATGTTCATTTATTTAATAATATTGCAATAATATTAGATAATATATTATAATACGTCAGTGGCGGCTCGCCCATAAGGGCTGCAGGGCTGCAGCCTTCTCACCAAAATGAAAATATTTTAAAATTATTATAGCTATTACATTACAATTATTTTACAATGAAATATTCCATTCAAATGAAAAATTTTTGTACTCTCTCTTATATTAATTATTAAATTTTGATTATTTAATAGAATTGTTTAAATAAAATTATTGTATGTCATAAAATTATCAACCACTGATTACATTATTATACAACTGTTCATAAGATTTTATGATCAAATAGATTTCTATTAATATGAAACTTATATTCAAAATCATTCTAATATGATAAACCCAAATCATCTCTCTTAATTAAATTTTAAATAATTATTAAATTTCTATTATTTATTTTTTAAAGCATTCTATATGAATACTGAAGAAAATGTTAATTTATAAAGTTTCCAAACATGTCTTTTCTAAATCAGATGAAAAGACATTTTTGTAAATTAATTGGAAAAGAAAGCAGCAAAGAAAAAAATATGAAAATACCAATCATATAAATTAAATGAAAATAATTTTAAATGAGAAAATTTGTTTAAGGAGTAAATATTTACAATTATTATACATTTATGATGTTATGAAAAAAATCCAAAATTTCAGTTTCAAAGAATTAAAATGTTTGAAGTGAAATATTTTCTTCACTAGAAAAATATTAGTAATTTCTCAAAATATAAATTCATTTTATGCAAGAATCTTAAAAATTAATATATAAAATAATAATAAAAATTAATATATAAAATAATAATTAATATATTATTTATAGAAAATTTTATATAAGTATGTGCTGTTTATTATATAATTATTTCAAATATTCATATAACTAGAATAAACTGCTTATACTTTGAACAACATAAAACCATAACACTAGCACATTCAGCAGTGACAGAATACTTTTATTTAAGATAAACTACTAATGTTTTCAGTTTTTACACCATTTTCAAGTAGGATTCCATTCGTCAGTTACAAAAAGTGATTTTTAAATTTTAAATATTCTATTACATAAATAAATATGAGTCTAAAGCAGTGGTTTTTAACATTTTTGAAGTCATGGAACACTTTTGATTGTAAAGAAAATTTGCTGAACACTATATCACTAAGATCATTAAAAACAAAAAAAATATGTATGAACATGTATTTTATTAAAAATTATACATTACACATTAAATGACAATAAAAAAACATTAATTAAAAAAACATATATTCTTAAGAACTAATTTTTTTTAGAAAAAAATGCAATGCTGAGCTAATTGTCTTTGCAAATATGAACAATGTCAGGTCTAATATGTGATAAAGCTATCCTCATTTCTCCATCAATATTCTTAAGTCTTTCACATTTAGTTTTTATGCTCTTTAATGTTGAAAAGCCTAGCTCACACAAATATGATGTTAAAAACTGTAGCAAAATCTTAAGTGCTTTTGTGGGTAAGTATGCTTAACAGTTTATTCGATAATGCAGTTAAATCTTGTGTACAGTGTATACTTTTCAGTACATTAAGATCATTCAAGTAGGCTCCACTTTCATAATTTTGCGGAACACTGGTCTAAAGTGTCCATTAGAGTCTGCGTCTAAGAAGACAGCAAAAAGTTGCATAAAACTCTAATAACTCATGAAAAATGAGTGATTTGTCATGTGGAAGATGGAAATCATTGGGTAGAGGTAATAAGAGCTTTATGTCTTGCACCTTCAATAATAACAATGATAATGAACAATGCTAAAAAAAAAAAAAAATTAAGCATTCTTATTTTGGTATGTCTCCTATTTCAACATCTAATGCCTCATACATAAGGACTGCGTGTTTGAAAAAGATGAAATTTTTTTTTTGCTATGGATTGATGATTTAACTCAAAAACGAGTTTCTGTCACCCAAGTGGTGATAATGGAAAATATTAAAGCTCTGTTTGACCAAATTAAAGAGGAAAATGGTAGCAAAAAGTTTGTCACTAATAAGGGATGGTTTTTTTTAAATTTAAATCATGCTCCAAAATTAACAGTATTAAAGTGTCAAATTAACTGCAAATGGAGAAGCTGCAAGTGCTGATACTGCAGAGACAGACTTGTATTTAACTGAATTTCAATGAATTATAAATGAAGGTTCATACACTCCTGATGTAGTTTTTTTTATGTGGAAACAGGACTATATTGGAAAATGATGCCATTTCAGTCCTACATTAGGAAGCAATGCCCCTAGTTTAAAAACTGAAAAGGATCATTTGACTTTGCTTCTGGGGTGTAATGCATCAGGATTTTTTTAAACTGAAGCCAATGCTAATGTACCATTTTGAAACACATGGGTAATGAAAAGAATTAAGAAAATAAGCCTTCTAGTTTTTTGGCATTATAATAAAAAGACATGGGTTACTCGTACTATTTTTCACTAAATGAATTATTTAACTTACTCTGCTTATAATCAAAGTATTTTAAATTCGCATTTAAATTTAAATGCATTCTGTAGCCGATAGAATATCACTGAAGATGGAGTAATCCAAAAACGTTACGATAAATTTTAAAAACAACTATAAGGTAAAACTACTAATAAGTGCTATACTTTGTTGATTTTACTGAATGTTACACCCAGCAATTTTGTCCAGAAGTTTCAAAGTTTTGCTCAATTAATAACTTACTTAAAAAAGTTTTATTGGTCTTAGACAATGACCCCAGTCACACAGTTAATTTTCAAGACATCCAGAATGACGATTTAGAAGTTAAGCTAGTTTATCTGCCATAATGTCAATTTATAATAAATTCAAAATTGTCAAACACAATGTCAATTCTTCAACCAATGGATCAAGACAATTTTGATCTTTAAGGCATATTATTCTATAAACAATCTTTAAAGGTATGATAGAAGTAATTGAAACATCAATGACTTTGAAGAAGTATTGGAAGTTGTAAACATTTTGAAAGCCATCATCAGTATTGTATTTCCCTGGAAGTGAGCCAGTCATGCATGAATGGTGTTGGTGAAAATTGTGGTCGAATACAGTTTCGGAGAACGAGCAATTATCAAATGTGGTAGATGAAATCACAAACATAACTCAAGATCTCAATATTGACAACAATGATGCTCAGGATATTACTGAATTGCTTGAAAGTCATGCTACATCATTTTCAAAAGAAGACCTTGAAAAGTTGGCATTACAACTAGAACAGGTACAGAAGAGGAAGAAGTAAAAGGATCAGAACCTATCAGTGAATTGCCAAAAAAATTTCTACAAGATCTTTCCAAAATGCATGAAGTTTTGGATAACTATAAGTTCATTAAACACAAGCACTTTAGCAGTTAGAAACACGTAAATACTTTATAATAAACATATTTATTATAAACTATATTTATAATAAAGCATTTACGTGTTTCTAACTGCTAAAGTGCTTGTGTTTAATGAACTTATATTTATTTAAGGAATAGCAGTTTTTAGAAGTTCTAGTATATTTAGTTTTGGATAACTTCTCTGATAATGACTCCGACTGGGAGCATGCTTCCATAATCTGCAGAGGAGTCAACATCTTCTTAAGCCCTATTACAAATGCTTGCAGGAACAATACAGAACTTCCTGGCTGTCAAAATTGACCCAGTTTTTTAAGAACAATTCCAACAGAAACACAAGAATTGAGGACAAGGCTTTATCAATGACTCCATATCATTCTGATAAGAAGAAACAAGAACATACATCAATGAGCCTGCAATGATAGTACATCTTGTCACAAAGGAGTTTCAACCAAGGATCTTTTGCAAATTTATCATTAGATAACTTTTTCATTTGTAAAATATTTTAATTACAGTATACAGCTGTACTGTATTTTTTGTCAATAAATGTCCTCATTTTTGTGTGTATTTGTGTCAAAAATTAATGTAATTGACCAGTTTGTCTATTTTATTTTCAATATCGAACGAAAAATTATGTATTTATGCTAAACGAATGGAATCATCTCTACACGCAACATATCAATTGTTAAATCGACCAATCAATTTTTAGTTGAAAGTAGAACAAGAATTATTCATTAAACGCTATAATTTATTTCATTAAACATTACATATATATATATTTTTATTATTTTAATAATTTAATTTTAATAAAATTTATCAATTTAAAAAATTTTATGTATTCTACAATTGACATAATTTTACTTTGTTCGGAATTCGTTAATTAATCGAAATTACTTAAGCGAGAAGAGAGTCGAGTTTTCGTAATCAGATCATAAAGTAATTACTCAATTACTATAACGCAGAAATCAGTTCGCTTCTTTGAATTCGCAATTTTATAATTGATTCTAAAAATTCATTATCAATCTTTAAAAAAAATAATTTTTACAATTACAATAATACTTAAAAAAATATTTAAATAGAATATACCTTATATTAAACTGCATGTTTATTTATTACAGAATTATTTTATTCTTATCATATTCTGTTTAGGTGAGAATGCATTTTAAAAGAAAATGTTTAATTTAAAAAATATTGTTATGATCGCTGATTAAAACGCGTAACATTTATGAATATAAAAACAAATACAGTATAGACACACATTTTATCAGTTAAAAAGATAGTTCACAACAATAAGATTACGACATTTTCTTATCTAATATGAAATTATATTAATAGATTATTTAAAAACATTACCCTTTATTATTTACTATATATGGTTCATGGAGATTATTACATTAATTAAAATTGAATTAAAGTAAAAAATACTTTCATTATTACAAAAATGTTTACAAAATATAAATCTATATACACAGGCAAAACTAAAGGAGTTTATACGAATGCCTACGTACCCATTAATGTTTCAGTAAATAAATAAATTTCTCCATCGATCCTATTGTCATGTGTGTTATATGCTTCTTCAATTTTTATGTACCAGTTTTAAAAATTGAGATATTTTATATATATATATATATTCTTCTGTTTCCGTTCAAATAAATAAATGTATACTTGCATTTTTTTCCTCACTGATTCCTAGCACTCTTAATTATTAGTCTAGTTTAGCCTCTGTCTATATAGTCATCAAACATTAATCCTAGTTACAATTTTTATCTGAAACTGTTAAAATTTTATTATATTGCAAATTTAAAGAATAGATCATATTCAGTATATTTTAATCGTGGAGATTAGAATAATGTGATTCGAGAAAACAAATTGAATGAAAATTTATAATTATACGAAACTCTTAAAACAAAAAGTATTTAGATAGATATAAGGATAAGTTTTTAGAGAAAATAATAATGTGAATAATTATATCTAAACACAGTATTTTGAAATAAGATTTGATGTTTCATGATGGAAAAATACAGTGCTGCAAGTTTGGATAGTAAGTGTTTGGGTTATACTAGGGATGGGCACCTTTTTTTTTGTAGGGGGCCGTATAGAAAAATTTATGGTGGGCCACGGGCCAAAACACACTAAAACATATCAAAACTAAATAATTTTTTATTTGTTCATCTATCACTGACGAAATATTTTACTGCATGTCATATTTCACATGCATTATATAGAATTATATAAACCAGGCTCAGTGAAGTAAATTTTTTTATTTTTAAATTATTATTTTTTATTATTTACACTATATAAAATTTTGCCAATTTTGGAAGAATAATTAATAAATATTTATTGGCAATCAATATGTATGTTTAGGAAGTGTGCCATAATTTATCTGTTGCTCATTAGAAGGATTTTAAAATATTTAATAACGCATTAAATAATTATTTAAAATTATAAAACCGAATATTTTCTCTCATCGATATTTTCTATCAACAGTTTCAATGGTTTGTTTTTATGATAGTTAATTTATATTGATTTACATTACTTTTTAAGATTATCTAATTGGTTGCGAAATTTTCAGTTAACAAAATATTTATTCAATTAATTTAATCTGCATATAGATAATATATTCAAAATTTGATGAAGAGTTATATTAAACGTGTTCTTGCAAAATTAAACAGATGAAATAAATTCATACCGTAAATTATTTATTTTCTTATAATTTTCTAAAATTACAAAATAAACATATCAGTAATGTTTCATGTATAAAATCTTAAAATTATTTCTAGAACTTCGAAAACATTCTAATAAGTATATAATCTCTGCAAAATGTCCATGACATCAATGTTAACTTTGATTTTACATTCCTACAAATATAAAAATTTATATGGCACAACTTTCCGCTTAAATTTGAATTAATTTAAAATGATTTTTAATACTTTTTTCTGAAATGCACATCACCATTCCTTAAATTAGTTACCTTTAAAAATATTTAAAATTAAAATATTGTTAACGTAAATTATTTTACTTTTAATTGTTGTAAAAATGTATTATATCTAATTGTTGAAAGAAAATTCTAGTTGACCTACTTTGATAATAAGGCAAGTATTTAAATTAAAAAAATGATGATAGATTAATAACCGAAATAGAATAACTGGAAAATCTAAAATTTTATTCTTATTTCTATATAATTCTTTATTTGTAGATTTATACATATACATATATATAATAGTTTTAATTCTTAGTTTTATCATGAAATATATACAGGTAGGTCTCGATTAGTGCGAGTTCGAATAATGCGATTTCGGATTGCCAATAGGTAGGCCTCGATTAGTGCGAGTTCGAATAATGCGATTTCGATTAATACAGGTAGGCCTCAATTAGTGCGAGTTCGAATAATGCGATTTCGATTAGTATAGGCCTCGATTAGTGTGAGTTCGAATAATGCGATATTCGATTAGTGCACATTAAAAAAATGATACATTTTTCAGTTAGTGTGAGCAAATATTCAATTAATGTGAGTTGTAAGCACGAGCAAATATTCGATTAATGAGAGTTTATACCGTTTTTCAGTTAGTGCGAGCAAATATTCGTTTAATGCGAGTCACCGTTTTTCAGTTAGTGCGAGCAAATATTCGATTAATGTGAGTTGCATCGTTTTTCAGTTAGTGCGAGCAAATATTCGATTAATGCCAGTTGTAAGCATAGACCAGTGAGTTCGAATAATGCGATATTCAATTAGTGCGACTTATAAAAATGATACATTCGAATAATGCGATATTCGATTAGTGCGACTTATAAAAATGATACCGTTTAATTTCGATTAGTGCGACTTATAAAATTGATACCATTTTTCAGTTAGTGTGAGTTTGAATAATGCGATATTCAATTAGTGCAACTTATAAAAATGATACCGTTTCGAGCAAATATTCGATTAATGCGAGTTGTAAGTATAGACCAGTCTTACTAACAAAGGTCTGTGATTAATGCGAATTGTAAGCATAGACCAGTCTTACTAACAAAGATCCGTCCCCTTTTACAACTTATAAAAATGATACCGTTTTTCACTTAGTGCGAGCAAATATTCGAATAATGCGAGTTGTAAGCATAGACCAGTCTTACTAACAAAGCTCCGCCTTTTTTATGATGTCAATTAACAAATTACCGTTAATTTTCGGTTAGTACGACCGGACGAGGAGCAGTCCAAGAACAGTCACTTGGCTTTGAAGGGGTAATAGACGAAGAGCAGTCCAAGAACGGTCACACGATTTTGAAGGGGTGAAACCTATGATGTCAATTAACAAATTACCGTTAATTTTCGGTTAGTAAAACCGAACGAGGAGCAGTCCAAGAACGGTCACACGATTTTGAAGGGGTGAAAATCATGAGGAGCAGTCCAAAAAGGGTCACACGATTTTGAAGGGGTGAAACATCTGAGGAGCAGTCCAAGAACAGTCACTTGGCTCTGAAGGGGTGAAACATCAGAATAGTAGTCCAAGAACAGTCACTTGGCTTTGAAGGGGTGAAACACCAGATCAATTAACAAATTACCGTTAATTTTCGGTTAGTAAAACCGGACGAGGACAGTCCAAGAACAGTCACTTGGCTTTGAAGGGGTGAAATATCAGAAAGATGATTAACAAATTACCGTTAATTTTCGGTTAGTAAAACTGGACGAGGAGCGGTCCAGGTACAGTCACTTGCCTTTGAAGGGGTGAAACATCAGAAAGATGGGCTTTTTGCCGTTAACTGATACATTCAATAGATTTGCATAAAATTTAAAAAAAATTATTTAGCTGGAGAAAAAAAAAATTTAACTTATAATATAAGCTTGGTTTTATTATTATAGAATAATTAATATATAAACAATATGATATAGGTATTCCTCCTATAACACGGTAGATACTGGTTCCTAAAAACATCGTGTTGTGTGAAACCGTGTTATATGAGACCTGGAGCCAATACAAAAAGATGACTTACGTTCCAAAACCAATTAAAAACAAATAACTTTTTTTTATTTCCACATAAGAAACTTACTTTTTATTAAGAATATTAATAACACGAAACATAAAGAAAGAAAAAATAATACAAAGACCCTAAAAAAACAAGATATGTAAAACAAAACGAAAGAAAAAAGTATACAGCCTATGTAACATTCATTCAATAATTATATCTTCGTTATCGCTGTTCATTAAAAATGAGAACGTTTTTTCTTTTTAACAATATCAAATTTACTTTCTGAACTTTTTTATGCATCAAAAGTTTGTGTATCTTCTACTCTCTTTACAAAATCTGTAATCTAACCCGCTACAAAACAATCGGTCTTTAACACATACCCAAAAAAATTTATGAATAAAAGTTTGCTTTCTATTTCACATTACTCTATTGAAGAATAAAACTTACTTTTTATACAAGAACTGAATGTTTGGAACACAAAATACTCAATTGTCGTCAATTAACTCAATTTCAAATCGAAATCGAAAATAGACTGCATATCTTCCTTCTCACCACAAACTAACAAAGTTGCATTTATGATTAATTTTAGCAAAATATTTCCCAATGATTGCAAATTTGTGTGTATTGTATGTCCATAGTATGGATTTACAAAAATTAATGAAAATGTTTTGTGTTGTAAGAGAATAAATGTAATTTTTTAAATGTGTTAAGTAAAAACCGTGCTGTAGAAGTACCGTGTTATATGAGGTTTTCCGCAATTTTCAAATTGTTAGAGCGAAACCGTGTTATAGGAGGATACTTATATTTTATTTTATTATTTCGATTCCTACCACATAGGTTACAATGTTATAAAAAGGATAACTATAAATAACTATAAAAAATCTATTTATAAAGTTTAGAAATGTTTAAGTTTATATATAGAATTAGATTTATATTTATATATATATGTATATAGTAATTCACAGGAAAAGGAAATAAAAAGTTCAACTAATAAGAATGCAATATATTTTAATGATTCTTTCTGAAACAATAATAATCTATAAATTTAATTATAAAATCAGACATTAAGATAATTAATAAACGGAAATATATTATATAATAGTGTATAGTATTATATATTCTGATACTTGTAGAAAAAATGTTTATCATTGGTAATGTACTTAAAAACTTTTAGATATTCAGACAATACTCGGAAATAATAAGATTATTGTATTTAATATTGAATTCGATATTAAATTAAAACGATGATGGATAAAATGAAAATGAAAATTAATTTAATCAATTCGCAATATTGAATAATATTATTCATTATAAGTTCATATCTTATATAATACGAAAACTATGTAAAAAATAAACAAATAAGTACTGAAGAAAAAAAAATAGAATTTTTGCAACAATTCGGAAGCTGTATTTGATTGACATTGTTGTTTTATTTTTATCTTAACTTGTCAACCAAGAAATTGTTTCTAAATTACAGAAAATATCCTAATTTTTCAGTGTTGTACTCTGCTTATTTTTAACCAAGTAATTTTTTTTAAATTGCTTTTATGTATTCAATTCGTCTGTCAGATCATCAAGATATCGAAACAATCAAACATCGCAAAGTAATCAAATTTTGGAGATCATTCGTTAACATCCCAGGAGATTAGACACTATTATTATTATTATTAGGGTGACTATTAATTTTGAAAGTTGAGATGCGATATTTCTTTACGAGATAATTGCTGTTTGCAACATTAAAACACTAATATTTTTGAAATTATTTATCTGTCCTAAATAATATTATAATCATTCGAAAGAATTTTCTATATTTTTTACAGCAATAGTATGATTAGTTTTGATTGTTAGTAAAGTTATTAGAAAATATCTTAAGAACAAAGTAAAACATTATAGAGCATCAGTTCTCAACCTTTTCATAAATGCATACCACCAAACTCAAAATTCAAAAATTTCAGTACCACCAACAAAACTCCTCGTATACAAATAGGAAATCAGGATTATATACATACCACTAGTCACAGGTTGAGAACTGCTGTAATATAGAGGATTCAAATTTAGACGCTTGTTTCTTTTTATTCTAGCTATATTCTGTATGACTAATAATTTTGAAGTCTATATTATTATTTACAGGATGGCGATATTTGAGTTTAAAAAAATTGTTTATTTAAAGCTATTTTTGCAGATAATATAATACCAACATATCTGAAAGATTTTTGTAAAAAATGGCTTTAATATTAATTACTATTGATAAAAATTTTAGTCTATATTTTTTATGTTGCTTCAGATGCTTATAAGAGATTTTTTCTTAGTTTATGTAAAAACGGTTTCTCTGAAAACCGTATTATTTATCAATATAGATCATTAAATATGCTCTTTATTTTGAATCTATGTCAAAATTTTCAAAAGTCCTTAAATAATTACTTAAGGACTTTTGAAAATTTTGTACTGTACCGTACTTACTTGAAAAACTGTATTAAATTTCAAATTTTGTCGAAATCGATGCTACCTGTAGAGGTAGTTAAAGAGAAGGAAAATCTACCTCTTTATTCCTTTCATTTTGACCCGATTGTGTTACAGAGAATCTCGTGTAACACAAAGATCAACTAAACATCAAATTTGTTCGAAATCGGCCGAACGACGCGATCTATAGAATTGTATGCATGCACAGAAGAAAATAATGCTTTTTTTTTTATCAATTTTTATTTTCGAAATTGATCTAGTTCTTTTATTAATTGGATCTGACCCATAAAATTTTTTATTTTAGATTTATTGAATACGTCTCTAAAATAGAATCATTAGATCAATAATATTTAACTTGGAATTAAATTATGAAGAGTTAAATTATATTATTTATACAAAAAAATAAGATTTTTAATACAATAATTATATCTTATTCTTTAAAAGCCGAAAATATAAAATAAATCATATATTTGAAAGTTTAAACATGCTTGAAATGCTTTTAAAATTTAAATAACGTTTATTGGAGAGGACTGTTTATTAGAATAAAAAGCATGTATATAAATCTATATTAGCTATCTACAGGGATTTTCAGAGAAAATGCGAGGCCCGGACAATTAATATTTTTGAGGCCCTTTTATCTACATGCTTTTTAGATATATTCGCAATATTTCAATCTGCATATATCGGCTTATTCCGTCAATCTGCATACAGTGACTCTCATGGTTATTCGTACGAATAGTGAAATCTTTATAGATATGTCCTTTCTACATGGCCGACTAGAGCATACAGATTACATTCATTTACTTCAATCAGCACTTCTTCCTTATGGCTCTGATCTAGGTGAAGACTGGATTTTTCAGCAAGATGGAGCTTCCATCCATACGGCTAGAGGTGTGAAAACTTGGTTTGCAAACAACAATGTCCGGGTTTTACCGTGGCCATCAAGAAGCCCAGACCTGGATATTGGGAAAACATCTGGGAAATTTTGGTGAAACATGTTTATGACGGAGGCAGACAATATGAATCTATACACGAACTCCGGGAAGCTCTTAACACGGTCTGCGCCAATGTTTGCCAAACTGAAATTCAAGCTCTTTTCGTTTCTATGCCAAATCGAGTCTTTGAGGTAATACGCGCTAATGGAAAGAAAACCTCATATTATCTTTTATTTTTCCTTTACTATTTGTAAGTGTCCCTACTTTTTTTACATATATATTCAGAGTGCCAAGTTGTCATGTGATATAAATTATTTACTATTGCTGTAAATTATTTTCAATTGTCATTTATTTTTATATTCATCCCTTTATGTTCTTCATGAAATTTTTCATGAATAAAAAATCCTTTTTTTTTACATTTTGTGAAAATTTTTCTTACATCCCTCTACCTATTTTACAGAGTGTATATATATTTTTATAATATAAACCTATTTTTTATAACTTGAATTACCTTTAAACTTATTAAATCTTTTTAGAAAGTAGGATGATGTCCCACATAATTTATATAGATGGGGCGTTTTCATATAATCTACAGAAAAATTGTGAAAATAAAACAATTTTATGAATAAAAACCAGTTTTTTTTAAATTGAGAAAGTTATAATCTCTATTAAAAGAATTAGAACGAATTATATTCAACACACAAATATTCTGTAATCTTATATGTAGAAAATTGCAGGAATAGAATGGATATTACAGTATTCTGTAATTTTATATACAGCATAGCAACTCTTCCATTCTTGTTCTCTCTTAATGAACCATTTAATAATTCATTATTAAATTCTTTCTGCTGCTTGTTTAAACTAATTATTGTATAAGTAATAAAATGGTTGTTTAATGAAAATTCAACATATAACTATCATTAAGAAATTATAAACGCATTAATAATAATAAAAAATTGAAAAATAATAAAAAAACGCATTAAATTGAAAAATAATAAAAAAAACGCATTAAATTGAAAAATAATAAAAAAACATAAACGTATTTTTGATATTTTACATGTATGTAAATATAAAATAATCCAGTAAGATTATTTTTAAATAAATCGGCATTCCAAGTACTTTTCTCGACAAAATCTTTCTAAATATGAAAAATGTAATCAGATTTGTTTATTATAATAAAATTTGTTCATGATTTCAGTTTTTCGTTCATAAATCATCATCGTTTGAAGATTTAGAATAGTTTGTGTTTTTACGAAAAAACAATAAAATTTACAGATTTTAATTAGATTGTTGCAATCTATATTTAAAAATTGAAAATAAACTATTCAAAATAATTAATGATCAGAATACTTTTCGTTAACTAAATATTGTAGCTTTTAACAAAACTGAATGAATGAATAAGCATTTAGCTGTTATCTCTTCACGTATGCTGAAGGAAAATTTTATTTAAATTAATAAATATATAAAGCAATGCAAGGTAGATATAATTATGATTATAAAATAATTCCACAGGGAAAATATTTTTAATATTTAAATGAAATTTTAAATTCGTTATTAAAATAAAGGATTTATTAAAATTTATTTTCAATGGCTATGTAATAAGTCAGTGATTGGCATTATGTAATTTTTAGGCATTCGTTTAGAATTGTTCGTTTTGATGAATGTCAGAAATAGTGTTCTTCATTTTTATTCAACATTTGCAAGTCTTTAAATGAATATGTCCAAAATTCTACTTAATTTGTGACATAATAAAATCATAAAAATAAAAAAAAAATAGTCTTGTTATACTGCTTGAAAAAAATGATAACGATGTTCTCAATTTTCTATTATTTTGACATAGAAATAGAATCGAAGATTAGAATAATTTATGCGGTGTTTTCTACTACAAAGATTGTCCTAATACAGAAACAATGGATATATTATTTTATATGCATAAGTAGTGAAGAACCTGATGGAAATACTGATTAGGTGTTGGTGACTGTGTTGTAAACTCATCCACTTTACTTTTGTGAGAGGACTATCTCAAAAATTGGGCAATTGAACTAAATATAAAACTGTCAAGAGTTTTTAGGGCAATAAGTTTTCATTTCCGCTATAGACTATTGTATTGTTTTCATGTCAACAGAAAAATCACCTGCGCTATCAAGGTGATAGAGAGTCATGGAATATGCTACACTTAAGAAGATCAGGAAGACTTTTACGACCTATATATGGCTTTTTTATGTAAGCGCAATACTTAGTTTCTAAATTAAGTGCAAGATTATTATGGAGAGTTATAATTTACTTGATAAACTTATGGAGGAAGTTTATCTTTTCGATGAATATAGAGTATTGATGGCATAGAATATTATTCAGAACTGACATACGATAGAGACTGATCTTTCTAAATTTTAAGTCTCATGATTTTTAGGTTGACGTCATTTTAAAAAAGGAAAATTTATAATGAAGATGAAGCAAGGTGGTTCAGAAGAAAATTTTCCCTGAGGGAATAAAAAATAAACGAGAACACAGAACCTGTCGAGAGGGAGAAAAAGAGGTAACTATAATCACAATATAATATGACGCAAGACAGAAAATAACACGGTATCGAGCACCATTATGAGATATTTAAGCACGTTTTGTTAACATTTTGTGATATTCTACCATTAGAGATGTTCGTGAGTCTTTTTAAACGATGCACAGTAAATATATGGGAGAATCCCTGTTTTAAAATAAATATTTAATGCATAATTTCTAATTTGAAATATTTTAAATGAACAACGCAAGACGCGTCACATAAAACTCGCTGCAAATGACCCGACTTACCGTGACCCTCTGTCACCTCTAGCTGTAATGCCTTGCAATCTGTCATCTTTCTAAATAAAATAAAAGTAAAGAGGTTCGCTTTCACAAAACCAGTCTTCGAATTATGTCTCGTGGTGGAAGAAATTTCTCCTTTAGTTCCTTATTGTATAACAGATTTCGTGTACCGCACGAAACGTCCGCAATGTGAAAAAGCATTGCAAACGTAGCAAAAAATAAATTAATACCAAAAGGCATCAATAGCAACGTTAGAATAAACTGCTTCAAAAGCAGAACTCTTATAAATGATCTTTATAAAGGTTCGATGTCGAAAAATCAACTAAAGTGGTTAATAGCATATCGAAGAACACCAAGAACCACAGAGTACCATCTGATGTATAGAACTGGTTTTGTATTAAAGCGTGAGTTAAATTCCCCCTTAGTCACGAATGGATACGTATTGGAAGGGATGTGTTCATCACGTTGTTCGTTTATAGTTAGTTAAGTTTGAACTCCGAGAATCTCTTTAAGTATATGAAACAAACAATTGATGAAAATTCCTGTTAACTTCGCAGCCCCCGTTTTCTCCCTTCTTATTAAACAAGTCTGCAATTGTACACGTAATAGATGCTATTGTTTTTTCCTCTTCTTTTGTGATGTTAAATTGTTCTTTCTATAAGGAACAAAGAATGCAGCGTTTTCTCTTTCATCCCGTTGTCCTAATTTTATGTCATCGAGAATGATGTAAGCAGACAATAGAAAAAATTCCTTTCGATTTGTCCTGTTTCGATTAATTGTCGATTTTTACACTTTCGCAAACCGAAACATGCCTAATGAGTATATATTTATACACTGTTAGTGATTCATATTGACTTATGTCAATCAAACGTATTAAAACAATTGCAAAATTATTAACTAAAGAACGAAGGAAAACTTCGTAATTGTAAATAACCTTCAAGGTATTTACATATTTATTTATTCTCTTTGCGAAACTAAACAAAAAATAAAAAAATAATTAATGTCTTCCGTTAGAATTTTTAGAATTTTAATGTGTTAATGGGAATATTTAATTGTTTCGTACGTCTTTAAAAATATATTTGCATCATTTCTCGAAGGCAACATATTTTATAATACTTTATAATCATGTAAACATATTATTTGCATTAATTAAAATGATGCAAATGCAAACGTTTAGATGTAACCAATATTAAATCTTACCTTGATTCTAAACTTAAGATACCGTATATGAATGTTTTAAATGGTGGTTTAATAAAGATTTGTTTCTATATGCATAAACCAGTTTACACTATAGAAGAAACTGGGTAACGGATACAGGGATAATTTACCTATTTCTATATTTTTAATTTAATATCTTTTTAATGCGTTTTGTAATATTTAATATGCATTTTTCTTAAAGAACAAAACTGTTTTAATGATCTTTTAAAAGTCTGTTTCAAAGATCGTGATCTTGCAATTTGAGTGATAATTTTTTTGTAACATTAAATAATTAAATAACAGAAACATTCTGAATTATATCACTGTTTTATAACATCTATAAATGACACAAAGATAAAAATTTGTTAGAGAATCGTAATATTGAGCTGCAAAATTGTAAAAATTAATAAAAATCACATAACTCTTTCACTATTAAGATTATTTGTTTAATCTCAAAAAAAAAATAAATAAATAAAAGATCGGAAGAGCGGTGTGTCAAAACAAATTGTATAATTTCATTTTGCAGCAACTGACTGACAAATATTTTCACTGATATATAATAAATATTTGATACTGTTTTAAATTTTTTGTTATTTCAAGAGTTTTTTAACAAAGTGAGATAACATAAAACAAATTAGTAACATATAACTTTAATTTTATTTGGCTTATTTATGAATTAATTTATACATTCACAAAACAAGTTGATTAAATTCATAGAGAGATTTAGTAGATTTTGATGCCTCTGTTTTACACTTAGATCTTCTTTAAACTACATTATACTACTTATTGAAGTTAGTCACTTTTTGCAAATGCCATACATATTGCTCGTTTACAAATTTGTGCAATGATTTCTCAGTTTTCATAAACCTTAACATTTCATTTTGTACTCTATAATTTATATTTTTTCATTGTTGATAAATCAAAAAGAAACTAAACTTTAATCTAATTTTTGATCTTAATTTGGATTACTGATATCATTATGATTAGATGAAATAATTTTACAGACAAATTCTATTGGAATACTATACAGGAACTCAGGATATTTGAATATCCTGATTATGTAAATTTGATTTTTCATAAAATATTTTGACATGAGAAAAGTATTTTAAAAATCATTATTGTAATTTAGTCTATACTGATATATTTCAATTTTACTCTAAGAATACAAACTTTAGAATTTATGTAGTTAATTCCTTACAGAAAACTGGGTGGACTTAAATGTTTTGAGAAGAGCATGGAATAAATTGCATAAATTAGAGAATTTTATACTTCAAATCTTCTTATTTTCTAATAGTAGGGCCTGAAGGAATGATAATTTTATCTTAAATATCCAAAATAATATAAAATGGAAGAAATATAAGTAGCATAAAAATGCTATCAAATCATGAATTTATTAATTTTTATGCAAAAAGGTGAATTTTAATCCTTGTATTAGTCCTGAGTCTGTCCCAGACAATATATAGTATGGTTTGGCAGTCAATCATGAAACAGTTTACTGTTTATACTCTACTGTTGGAAATCCAGTTTCAGATTAAGCAAACTTTTGTTAATTATAATCTTTCACAGCAAATGAATAGAAAATTTAGAAATAAAAAAAAAAAACTTAATTTTTTTATTCAACTTAAAATAATTTTATTGAAGAGCGTTTGACCCTCTGGGTCTTCTTCAGCAATCATTGCAAAGCAATGTGAATAAGTCCCTTCTTGCACCTGTGATAGCTAAGATTAAACAATTTCTCTTTATTCTATTAAAAATGATTCTAGAGTATACTGGAAGGGTTATTCTATATATGGACATCAGAAATACTTCATTCAGTCTACATTGCTTTAGAAAGATAAGCTTTTTTAGATATATAATAAGGATTAACCAGAATATGGTTGTCATACTTAATCATCATCTGGTTCATCGTTATTTTTAGTAAAGTTGGCTCAGCTTTACTAAAAATGGGAATATTGTTTTGTAATTATTGCTGAAGAAGACCCAGAGAGTCAAAAGTGCTTCAATAAAATTATTTTAAGTTAAAAAGAAAAAATCTAAAATTTTCTTATTTTTGCATTTTCCTGCTTTTTGTGCTGATTTTCAATGTTTTTAAAAAATGGAGCAGCATAATTCAATTCAGAATAGATTAGAAAATTACTTTATGAAATCAGAGTTGTTCTAGAACTACATATAACACATCTATTCAGACAAAATATCTTCATTTAATAGAGATTTTGAAAGTGCTATTTGTTCACGAGATAAAATGGAGATGAAATCTTTTTGTATACATTTTCTGTATATAGAATTTTCTTGAATCAAATAAATTTATGAGAATCCCATTTAATATGTTATTTTCATTTGTTCTTAGAACAAGATATTTAAATGGATTAATATGTGATCATCACAATAATTCACTAAATGATTATGATAAAAGTTTATCTATTTTTATCCTTATAACTTAACCTAAAATAAAAAATGAACCTTTAATGCATAAAATATATACTGTAATATTTTTGGTTTGAAAATATATATCTGTATTCATACAGTAATGTTTACTTTTAATATACCATAAATAATAATAAAATTAATCCATGAAGAAATTAAGTCTTGATTCAAATAATACAAAATAAAAGCCAATAAAAAACTTATTTCTCAAATTACAAGGTACAAACCATTAACTTTTGGTTCAAGGAATAAGCTTGTTGTTGTCTTTTACTCTATATTAATCTTCATTCACAAATACTTCATTGTATTTCCTAAAAAACAATGTAGTTTCATTATGCTAAATATATATATATAACATTTGTATTAATATAGATCAGTGGTGTCCATAAAGTCTGTTGAGATCTAACTGTCAATCACCAATAATAATTCAATTTTTCAAGTTTATTAATATAGAACAAGCATATATATATATATAAAATAAGTAATTCTATAATAAAATACTGTAAATGTGTAATAAGTAAGTTTTTTTCAGTAAAATATAAATATATTTTATTATAAAAGTGTATTTTTATTGAATATTCATTCATCTCAATTTTTAATCCTTTTGCTGCCAACTATTTTTTTTTAAATTAAGCTGAATTAATATGCAAAAATCTTTTTGAAATTTTGAATATTTATTGCATTTTTTTGTTCTCTTTATAACAATGCAAGCATTTTTTTTTAATTTTATTTTTTTCGTAAGTTTTTGTTATATTTATGAGATCAGCAAAAGCACAATTTATTTTATATGAAATTTTAGCCATCCAACATGGTGAAATTTTTTATTTATGATTTTCAAAGTTCAAAAGAAAGAAAACAGGACCATTAAACACAGATATAAAACTGAACTGGATAGAGAACAACGAGAATGGAAACAGAAGTATGAATGGAGATTGAGTGTGTAGAATGCGAATAGACAATGGCACGGAATAAACAAGAACTTGTCAAATAAATGTGTAAATATAGGCTGGAGAGTCTGTATGAGTGAAACATTATCAAAAGAGGATATCAAAGATGAAATGCACACATAAAAATACTTCCTGTGTATGCATTTGAATATATAAGAAATGACATTGTGGAAATATGTCTGAGTAAAAGATAATGAATGAGCGATGAGTAATGTGGGTGTATGATGAATGAGAAGGGAAAAAATGTGTATTAGAATACAAGTGTGTGAATGACAGAATAATATGGGTAAGGATGAAATTAGTAATGTAGTGTGTTTTTCTGATAGCAGTATATGCTTCTTGTGGATGGTACAAGTGAGAATGAAAAAGTTAAATTCTGGTATGACCTGAATGATGCAATAAATGAAAATCATGACAATGAGGAGTGATTGTGGCAGAAGATTTGAATAGCAGAGTTGACATAGAGAGAAATAATGGAAGTAGTAGTTAGAAAATGTGATGATTCTAGAATGAATGACAATGGGGATTACTGTTAAGGGGTTTGTGCTGAAAGAGGTTATTCATCTTAAACACCTTTAGTCACAAGGCCATCCATAAATGTATATGGGAAAGCCATCAGAAAGCTTGGAGAGGAGTACAATTGAGTACTTGATTGTGTGTAAGAGGAGATTGAGATTGAAAGAGAATGTTGTGAATACAAGAATGATGACAAGTGCAGAAATAGACTCAAATCAATATCTGGAGATGCTTAGAATAAATCTATCGAGGGAATGGAGAAAAAGAGAGGACAAAAGTAAGGAGGACAAAAGTAGCACAGATGTGAGTGAAAATGGAGGATCTACATGCAATGTGAGATATACAGGGTGAAGAAAAACTTTGTTGTAAAATTTTGTGTACTGATAGGGGACCTCGAAACAAATTGAAAATGTCTAAGAACATATGGTCTAAATGGCACTATTTTCGAGTTAGGAATTTTTTAAAGCTAGCCAATCATCGAGTACACAAATCATCAGGATGCATCGCTCATCGTCTTACTCACTACCATTTTCAAAGTATGCTCTTTGCAGTTTCCACATGGAGTACCATCTTTCTCCATTGAGTTAGTCTGGATAGTAAAGATGTTAGCACACCAGTTTCTAATTTAAAAGTTAGGGTTTGAATTCCAGTTATGGCAAATATTGCAATGCTTTTTGTTTTTATTCTCGCTCTCTTTCTGTGAGTTTATCACTTTCATTGCGTTTTACTTCCTATGATTGCAATGGGGTCAAGAATGTCAACAATAAAAGAACTACTACAGAACAACAATAATGAAAATAATAATAAAGTTGAATCAATTAATTAAGCAGCACATAAAAAGAAAAAAATAATCATACATACATTTTCTTTTTAAAACTGGCCAATCACAAGGGATAGTACTTATTTCATTTCATAGTAAATGTTTTGAAATAAAAGAGAAAGTCCAGTAGGGATGAAATCTTCAGTCCCCATTACAATTTTTACAAGACAATTAAACAACATTTTTAACTCAGTTCTTTTAATTCTTTTTCAAAAGACACTTAACCTTTCATTACAGTTTTTGTAAATTACAAAAAATGTTTTATAGAAAATGTTCAAAGTTTTGTCGTCTAACATCAAGGCAGAGTTGACAGCATCGAAGGAAAGAATTTCGAATTCTTTCATAGGAAGAAATCTGAATTCTCAGGAGTATTGAATATAGTTTCCACCACCTCAAAAATGCATCTTATTAACTCTTCTAGGGTAACAATTGGTGTGGACTAAACCAAGTTCCTTCATGTAACTACAAAAGAAAGTCTATAGGTGTGAGATCTAGTGACTTTGGAGGCCACACTCTTGGTCCACTGCACCCAATCCATCTCCTCCTGAAAGTGGTGGATAAATGATTTTGAACAGCTAGTGAGTAGTGGGGAGGAGCCATTATCATGTTGAAAGGTCATTCTTCCTTGAATTGCAAGAGGAATATCATTCAAAAGTTCTGGCAAGATCTCTCGAAGAAAAACAAAGTATGTTGCCTCATTAAATTGATTAAGAAAACGTAAGGACCACTGAAGTCCACAACAGTACTCACCCAAATATTGACAAGTGTTGAATTCCAGTTAAAATTTTTTTAAAATCTGGGTTCAAATTCTGGTTATGGCATTTGAACCCAGGTTTTTAAATTAGAAGCTGGGTGTGCTAGCATCTTTCTCCATTGAGTTAATCTGGATAGTAAAGGCAGTACTTCATGTGGAAGCTGCAGAGAGCAGACTTTGAATACAGTAGTGAGTAAGAAGACGAGCAATGCAATGTGATGCATTGTGACACTTTGTGTACTTGTGGCGATTGGCTAGCTTTAAAAGGTCCTAACTTGAAAATGATGCCATTTAGACCATATGTTCATTAGACATTTTCAACTTGTTTTAAGATCCCCTATCAGTACGCCAAATTTTATGACAAAGTTTTTCTTCATCCTGTATATGAGAATGTGAATGAAAAGGCTGGATCGAGTGGATAAGAATATATGCAACATGAAGAACATATGAACACACTTTAACCTCTTGAGTGCTAGCAATATTTTTTTTTAATTAAACCTGATTAATATGTAAAATTATGAAATCTCACATAATTTTCATCAGTCTTTTGAAATTTTTAGTATTGCATTTTTTGCTCATTTTGTAATAATGTTAGCATTTTTTTAGAATTTTATTTTTTTAATTACTTTTCATTCTGTATATGAGATTGACAAAAACACAATTTGTTTTATATGAAATTTTAGCCATCCAAAGAAATATTTGATATTTTTAGATAGGAACAAATCCTCTGAACAAAATGAGCCTTGAATGAAGAAATTTGGCTGACATGAAATCATCATGTCATTTAATTATTAAAAAAAATTGCATGAATTCATTGGAATATTGCCATTTTTATTAATATTTCATATTTATTAACTTGGTTTTACTTCATTTACACAATTTTTAGCAGTACTTTTTATAAATTTTCTTATTTATACGAAAAAATCCTAACATATAAGAAAATGGCCTCATCTAGTACATAAACAGTTATAATATGTACTAGAAATTCCCCGCTCATATAAATGAGCGGTATCTTTTATATAGTTTTAAACTGTAAAATACAAATTTACGAATTTTTAATGTTTTTTTTAAACTGATAAGCATTCATGCAAACGAAGTGCTTATCAGTTTAAAAAAATTATAACAATAAATTAGTTAATTAAAAAATTATAACAATAAACTGTTCAGTTAAAAAAATTATAACAATAAACTGTTCAGTTAAGAAATTATAACAATAAATTGGATAATTAAAAAATTATAACAATAAATTGGTTAATAAAAAAATTATAACAATAAATTGTTCGGTTAAGAAATTATAACAATAAATTGGTTAATTAAAAAATTATAACAATAAACTGTTCAGTTATAAAATTATAACAATAAATTGGATAATTAAAAAATTATAACAATAAACTGTTCAATTAAAAAATTATAACAATAAATTGGTTAATTAAAAAATTATAACAATAAATTGGTTTCTGAGGTTTGTTTCAAACTTCAGAAACCAATTTATTGTTAGAATTTATGTTGTAATGTTGAATATATTGAATTTTTTTGTTTCGTGTCAATTTTAAATTGCACACAATTGCATTGCTGCGTAGTTACAGTTTGTTACTGTTACCATCATGTCAACAATTTTTTAACTGATAAGCATTCATGCAAATGGAATCAGTTAAAATGAAGTGACCAATTGTCTCGGATAAGCCGGGACAGTCCCGATTTTTGAGTCTTTATCCCAGTTTGAAAATTGTCCCGGTTTTGAATAAAATGTCCCGGATTATCCCGTTTTTTACTTCTAAGTAAATAGTTCATATTGAAAAATTAAAAAAGAAAAGATTAATTAGATTTAATTTAAAAAATTAGCTTCTGAAGAATTTCCTTCCCAACTTTTAACTATACATAGAATATGGCCACCCTAACCAATGTGGATGTATCAATCTGAAGAAAAAGTAATAAATGTATTACTAATATATATTGTTCTCTTCCTGCTTTCTTTTTGCAAATTTTTTAATAATTTACTTTTTCATTGTTTTTCAAAAAGTATTACTAATATATATTGTTCTCTTCGTGCTTTCTTTTTGCAAATTTTTTAATAATTTACTTTTTCATTGTTTTTCAAAAAAATTTTTTTTGGATTTTGTCCAACCCACACGTTATATTCCCTCGCCCCCAATATCTAGAGCGTCCGGGGTTGAAGTTCAAAAAATCTGGTCACTTTAGTTAAAAGAAAAATTATAACAATAGAGTGGTTTCTGAGGTTTGTTTCCAACCTCGGAAATTAATCTATTGTTATAATTTGTGTTGTAATGTTGAATTTTCTGGTTTCGTGTCATTTTTAAATTGCATACAAACTGCATCGCTGCGTATTTGGATTTTGTCCAACCCACACGTTATATTCCCTCGCCCCCAATATCTAGAGCGTCCGGGGTTGAAGTTCAAAAAATCTGGTCACTTTAGTTAAAAGAAAAATTATAACAATAGAGTGGTTTCTGAGGTTTGTTTCCAACTTCGGAAATTAATCTATTGGTATAATTTGTTGTAATGTTGAATTTATTGAATTTTCTGGTTTCGTGTCATTTTTAAATTGCATACAAACTGCATCGCTGCGTATTGCAGTTGTTACTGTTACCATCATGTCAACGGTTTCATATAAAAAAAACTGGCATACCTGATTTCTAGCAGCTTAAAAAATGAAATTTTAAAGTGTTTTACATGAGAAAATTTTTCTTCAATTTTACATCAAAGTAGACATGTTGACAGAATTTTCTATTTTACTACTAGTGTCAGCACTCTGGCTCCTGATCGTGGCATCAGCAACTAGAGATGACTATCAGTAAAAACTTACAACTAGAAATGACCGCCAGACTTCCAAAAAGAGATTAGGAACGTAAAATCGTTAAGAAAAGTTCTAGAAAGTGAGAAGCACCGTGCAATTTTTGCATTATTAAGCTTATAAAAGTAGACATAACGGTCTGTTGATCGCAAAAATATTATTTGTACAGCGAAAATTTTAAAGTAAAAAAAAAAATAGAGAAAAAGCTTTTTTACTTTAAAATTTCATTTTTTAAAATGAAATTTTAAAATGTTTTACATAAGAAAATTTTTCTTCAATTTTACATCAAAGTAGACATGTTGACAGAATTTTCTATTTTACTACTAGTGTCAGCACTCTGGCTCCTGATCGTGGCATCAGCAACTAGAGATGACTATCAGTAAAAACTTACAACTAGAAATGACCGCCAGACTTCCAAAAAGAGATTAGGAACGTAAAATCGTTAAGAAAAGTTCTAGAAAGTGAGAAGCGCCGTGCAATTTTTGCATTATTAAGCTTATAAAAGTAGACATAACGGTCTGTTGATCGCAAAAATATTATTTGTACAGCGAAAATTTTAAAGTAAAAAAAAAAAATAGAGAAAAAGAATTTCTTTGTTGCATTTGTTCGTATTTAGTTATTTTTATTTTTTTTTTTTTTTAAGGAGTAATTTTTTAAATGCTAATTGGAAGAAACGGAAAAGAGATTTTCTGTTTGTGTAGTAAAAATGGCTTGCAGCAACGAAATACTCAAAGAAATATAAACTTTATGTAATTGCATCAATTAAATGTTTTGTTTGTTAAATACATTATTTTATATATTTTTTTTCGTGTTGCAAAGAAGGATAAAGTTACAATTTGCATTTCCGAATGTTTAAAGATTAGTAAATTTAATTAGATAAATATAAACTACGTTAAAAAAATGAAAATTTTTTTTCCTCTTTGAAGATTGTATATGCAATTGTTCAATCTTGTTTTCATTTTACAAGAGAGAGAGAGAGAGAGAGAGAGAGAGAGACTACACATCTGAAAGTCGTAATGTCATTTTTGTTTGAGAAGAATTTATTTTTAAACATTACCATTTATAAAATATCATTTGAAAAAAAATAATAAATTTATTAAATTTATTTACTTTTACAAAAAAAAACATTTTTTTTTCCTGCAAGCGTATACACAGAAACCATTACGTTTTAAAAACCTTTCTTTATTTCTTTATTTTATTTTGTTATCCAATTTTTAAAAATTTTATATTTTATCTCCTAAACGGATTATTTTATTTTTATTTTTTAATATTTTCTCATAAATGAAAGAAGATTAATAATGGTATCGTCGAAATTTTCTTTTATGTATATATATATATATGTGTGTGTGTGTGTACTTATAAAGTATATAAAGTTATCTTTTATGTTAAAAATGTCCGTAAAATAAATAATTAAATTTATAAGGAAGTTAAAAAGCTTTTTTAATCCATAATTAAATAGAAAAATAAATAAAAAATAAATTCTTTTATTGGAAACAGATTTTCATCCAACAAAATTTAATGCTTATACGTTTTATAATTAAATTTATAAAAGACTTTTCATTATTTTAAATGTTATATTCCTTTAAAAATTAATGAAATCTTACTTGGATATTTATATATATATAAATATAAATTGGGGAAAAGCTTTTAATTTTTAATTATCTTCTCTGTTTTGATGTTCTACTTCTGCAATGAAAACTACTAAATGATGTTTCAATATGTTGGAATTAATTTCATTGTTGAAGCAATGATTTAAATAATAAAAATGTTTTCGTAGAATTTATTTGATAAATATAGATTATATCAATTTTTAAATATTAAGAAGATTAAAAATTCTTTTAATCAAATTCTGGTATTATTAAAAATGAATTGTTCCAATTCTATATATAATCAAATTTGTTCTTTTGTCCCGCTTTCATATTAATTTTCTAAATCTTGCATTCAATGAATAAAATTAATTAATCTTATGTAGAAGAATTAATTAAATTAATATTTTTCGATTTTTTTTATCTTTTTTGTTTTCTTATTTTCTCTTTTAGTGGACGTTCAACCAGTCCTGAAGAATGTAGGATGAGACTGTTAACAAGAGTTTTCTTACTGCTGTTTGCCATATCACTTGCATCACTTGTTTTTATTGGCCGCTGTGGTCTCAAGTTAGAAGAAGAGATGAGAGTAGCTGAGAATTCAGTTTCTGGGCCGACATTTCCTGAAATTAGTTCTCCACAACCGAGCTATTATGTGGAATTGTTAAAACAAAAAGAGAAAGAGCACCAAATTGAAAGAGATAAATTGAAACAGGAGATATCGCAACTGAAGAAACAAGTGGCGGTACTGCAAAAATATCAAGATGGTATTCAGCCAATTCCAATTAAAATGTCATCCAAATCAAATGAAATTCCTACTGCTGATGAATGCGAAGATTATCTAAAGAAACAAATAAACGCTGCAGAAATTAAAAGAGGTGTTCAATTAAACAACGAGTATGAAGTAATACCCTTCAGTCATTTTACATTCAGTAGGGTTTATCCGGTAGAACTTGGTCTTGGTAAGAGAGTGGTCGAAAAACCTATAGGTTATAGGCGAAAAGATCTCTTGGAGGTGTTTGTCAGGACTCTAGAAGTGATTAATAAAGACAGGCACGGTAAACAGAGGTATACAGTTGACGATTTCGTTGAGGGTATTTATAGAAATGAACCCACCACTGGAGCGCAATACCAACTATACTTTCGTGAGAAGAATGCTACTCGACATTATCGCAAAGTGGTACTGATGAGACCGTTCGGACTCGTGCAAACCATTTCTAATGATCTAGTTAAAACCACTAAAGAATTAATCAATATTATCTTACCGCTATCTGGCAGGATCGAAGTTTTTCGAAGTTTCATGGAGAAATTTGTTAAAGTGGGCATCAAACACGATAAAAGAATTTATTTAACTGTGGTTTATTTCGGAGAAGAGGGACTTCGTGAAGTACAAATGATTTTAACTCAGGTATCACGACAGACCAGATTTCGAAATATAAAACTTCTGACTCTGAACGAAACGTTCTCAAGAGGGAAAGGATTGCAAGCTGGTGTTCATCACTGGACCAAGGGAGAAGTGTTGCTTTTTATGTGTGACGTCGACATCGTTTTTTCCACTAAATTTCTCGAACGATGCAGATTGAACACTCAACCTGGCAAACGTGTATATTATCCAATCGTCTTTTCTCTTTATAATCCTCATATTGTGTACACACTTCAAGGCAAACCCATTCCTTCAGAAACAGAGCAGTTAGTGATCTCCAGAGACACGGGATTCTGGAGAGACTTCGGATATGGTATGACTTGCCAGTACAGAAGTGATTTCATCAATGTCAAAGGATTCGACGAAGATATCGTAGGATGGGGAGGAGAAGACGTTATGCTCTATCGTAAATATGTTCGAAGCCACTTAACTGTCGTACGTTCTACAGATCCTGGTATATTCCATATTTGGCATTCTAAAACATGCGATCCTAAACTATCCATGGAACAGTATAGGGCATGTTTGAGGTCTCGTGCACTGAGTGAAGCATCTCACGCCCAACTTGGTTTACTGGCATTTGGTGACGAATTAAAAAAATATCAGAAATCTTCAGGAATAACTGAAGTGGCATCGGCTCCTTCCAGTGTTATAGATAGCCCTGAAGGAATCTTTGAGAATGAGAAAAGTGGAAGAGAAATATAAAGAAAACATTGAAAAAAAAAACGAAATTTCTAACAGCACAATTTATAAAATTGCACATTGAAAACGTTTCTACTGGAAAAAATCGTACTTAATTTTTCTAAAACAAAACAAAAAAAATTAAGTTTTAAAGCGGAAAAAAATTAATTATTTGTTAATTAACTAAATTATTTATAAATGTTAACAAATATAAAAATTTACAGGGTATAGGGCCTACATTTTCCAAAAATATGATTCCTATCGGCACAGAAAGTTTTATAAATTTACTACTAACATTTGAAAACTATTCTTTTTTATATATTTTTTTCTTCGGTATATTCCACTTCAATGTTAGATCATTCACAACTTTTTTTGTTATTTTATTGAGGACTGTGATCAAGCCTTGGTCACGTTTCACTTCTAAAGTTTGCTATATATATATATATATATATTTATACACATATATAATATGTATAGCTACGAATCTATGTGACGTACAGAACGGGCCAAGTGCATCATACATCCAAGTCTTCCATGAAAAAAAATAGTAGTAGATATCCATTAGTGTCATTCTAGTCGAACTCTGTAATGTGGCCTAGTTATGGTAAATTATTTACCATATCTGATGTATTCGTGGAAAATTAATTTCCATAGAATTAAATATGGCACACGAATGATTATGAGTTTGTTTCTGTCTTGGCGTCACATAAAAAAAAAGTCATTTTGTACATAACTTCATTAGCAATTGGTAAACACAATTTTAATAGTTAAAAATATGGAAAGAACGGTTTTTACTTTCATAATTTTCATGATGTTTTAGCATAAATTTCATTATATAAACAGATTTTAGTTGATGCCGTATTTTTAGAAAGCAATCACAGTTACTCCATAATTCAAAAATTTCGGTAAAATTCTAGAAAATAAATCAAGAATACTCAATTAAATTTAAATTTTTTTTTTCTTTCAATTATTTATCGAAAGAGTCGTAGAGACAAAATTTCGCAAAAGTTGATTAAACATCGCATAAAAATATATTATTTTTAAAAGTTATTTTCTTCTTCCACATCTCGTCGTAATTCATTTCCTGGAGAAATAAATGAAAGTAAAAAAGCTGACATCGTCAATTATTCTTAAATTTACATATTTTTATCCTATCGCTGATTACAGAATAAAAATAGATTAATTGCGAGCTTCGTATGTCTGAATTTTTCAAGAAAAATTTCTCTGCTTATTAAGTTTTGGTCTTCAGTATAATTCAAAGCTGCAATTAATTGCCATAATTAACCACATTTTTTAACATTTAGATAATTTTGAAAAATTTATGTATAATATACTTTTTTCTTTTCATTTAAAATCATTTTTTTTTTTATGAAAGCACATTTCTCTTGTGATATTCTAGAAGACATAGTTTTCTTTTTCAGTTCAAGAAAAATGATATATTTATTTTTTTATTAATGGTTACAATAAAATGTTTTCGTCGCCGAATAGTTTATTTTATATCTTATAAAATCCACATAACTGTTTTAACACAAAACTAAATACGTTTTTCTAAAATTTACAACTTGTTTTAACATAAATTAATGCGATTTTATTAAATTCACATTAGTATCTGACGCAAACTATATCCGTTTTTATAAAATTGCATACTTGTTTTATACAAACAAAATCGTGTTTATGAAATTTACATAACTGCTTATACAAACTACGTGGGCGTTTATGAAATTTACATAGCTGTTTAACACAAACAATATGAGTGTTTATAAAGTTTACATAATTGTTTAACACAAACAATGAGTGTTATGAAATTTACATAACTATTTAACACAAACTATATGCGTGTTTTATAACATGTACCTGTTTCACACAAACTATATGCGAAGTATCTGACGCAAACTATATCTGTTTTTATAAAATTGCATACTTGTTTTATACAAACAAAATACGTGTTTATGAAATTTACATAACTGCTTATACACACTACATGGGCGTTTATGAAATTTACATAGCTGTTTAACACAAACAATATGAGTGTTTATGAAGTTTACATAACTGTTTAACACAAACAATGAGTGTTATGAAATTTACATAACTATTTAATACAAACTACATAAGTGTTTAACACAAACTATATGCGTGTTTTATAACATGTACCTGTTTCACACAAACTATATGCGTGTTTTATAACATGTACCTGTTTCACACAAACTACTGTATATGCGTGTTTTATAACATGTACCTGTTTCACTCAAACTAAAAATGGATTTGTAAAACTCACATCCTATTTCATACACAACTTGCATGCCTGTTTAGAAAATTTGAAAATCTGTTCATACAAACTATATAAATGTTTATAAATTCATAAATGTTCAACAGAAACCACATGCGTGTTTATAAAAATATCAACATAAAATTTCCATAGTAGACTCAACACAAATTGCAAATTTTATAAATATTTCCGTTAATTAAATATTTATTTTTTTACATTCTCGTTGTGTTAAAATATAAACAAGAAAATGTGAGTATAAGAAAACATTAAACTTTCTTAAAGTTAGCTAAGAAATAATTAAAATTTTTATATCTAAAATTCGAAAACTTCTAAAAAACAAAATAATCGGATCTTTTTATGTACACGTTGCATCTTTGTTTATTTTTGCTAAAGTTTTAGTTAGTTTACGAGTTCATGTTACTCGATATTGCATTAGGTTATTATATTTACACTGTACATAGAAAACGGATCAAAACAGAATCAAGAATCTTATATAAACTATATAAAAAAATTATAAAACAGTATTTTTTAGTTTTATTCTCATAAATCAATACTACATAAAAAATAACATATTTAATTTTTTTTTTATAAGTTAGAGGACAATAAGTTTTACTTTTACATATAATTTACATCTTCACATGGAAATAAATATCACCTTGATTAAAAAAAAGGATAAACTTTATGCCAAGTGATGAATAATTTATTTTAATTACTTAAAAAAGAAAAAAACATCTTTTTTGTGAAATGTTTACATTAAAATATTTTATTTTTGGTTTTTTTTAAATATTTTATTCGCTATTTTTTATGTATAACTTAACGAAGTTTTAAGGATTCAGAAACGAAATGTTGGCGAAGAAAAGAAGGAAAAGAAATATATATAAATAATGCAGATAGATTGATGCCATTCAAACCGAAGCTGATTTTTTTTTTCTTCTTTCCGGATCCAAGATAAAGAGTAGTTACCATTCAAATAACACGGATATATTCAATAGATAAAAATCAAGATAGCTGAAAAATAGCCAATCTGATTTAATGGCTGTTTATTCTCATTCTAGAAGTCATGTAATTCTTTTATCCTACTCTGCGAAGAAATAAATCTTGTTGAAAACAGTTGATTCAGCATACTTTTTTTTGCTATTTTTCCATTAATCCGAAAGCACAGGAAAGGAAGATACAATTATAAAAACTATATTTTCTGTAATGAGAATAAAATTTGAAATTCAAATAATCCAACAAAAATTATCGTAAGCGTAATAATATGCATACAAAGCCATTTTTTTATATTAAAATTAAAATATAAAATGGAGATTTTTCGCTGTAAAAATATTTATTTGACGATTTGCAATAGCTTAATTGTATTTTTTACTGTATTTTGGCGCTGTAATATACGTATATTCTACGAGCAAAATAGCAAGGCTATAGATAAAATTAGATTCTTATAGGCCCAACGATTTCTTCAGCGAATGCAAATTGACTTTCTTGTAAGGTGTCAGATTGCTTTTTAAATTGGGTGTAGTGCAGCAGATGGGAAAGTCGAATTCTCTAACGTTTCGAAATTCTATTCTTATCTTCTGTTAGATATCCAAAGCGAGAGCAGCTAAAAGAATCAATAAAAAAAGCATCATGTTTTTGATGCGCATCTATGCATCTATGATTATTAAATTAGGTAGTATGACTAGAAGGAATGTATATATGGTATTATATATATATTCTTCGTAATCCACTTATGTTTATACTTGAATCATCAGAATTGCCTATGAAGTAAATCCCTCTGTCTGCTGTCATGGTGGCTGACCAACTTTGTCACTTCCAGACACACTTTATCTGACAGTCGGTGAAACTCCTGGGACGAGATAAAAGGACTACTTGCTAAATCGTTCCCCAAAGTCTTCTGTAGTTCCCAATATAAACCACTCTTGGGGAACACAAGTTGTACCTTTGTCACTTTTTTCCATTTCGTTATTTAATCAGTTGATTGTGTTTTGCTCGAAGTTTTGAAATTTTTGTATTATTTATAAATGAGAAAAATACTAAATTTATTTAATTTATCAATATATACAGTATATATATGTATATATATATATCTTTGTAGATTGTTTTTCTTTCAAATTTTATTACTTATTTATACTTATATAAAGTGATACGTAGCAAACTTGCCATAAAATTATTATTGTTATTGTTATTATTATTATTATTGTCGTTTTAAAATCAACGAAAGAAAACATTGTTAATGTTTTATCAGTGTACATCACATAAAAATTTTAAAGTATAAATAAATTCGAATTTTAAAACGTAGGACGAACTATAAAAAAAAAATATTTAATTTAAAATATGTTAAATTAAAAATTTTATGTTATTTATAACATTAATAATTAAAGACTGTTTTTATATAAAATTTTCATTCGGTTATGAAGAATTTAAACTGTATTCTTTACGTCTTTTAAAATATATAAATGAAGGATTGCTGACGCCATTTTTAAAGTTCAAAAAGTTCAAAAATATATATATGGTGTGATATTTTAAAAATTATTTTATATTGTTTCTATCACGGTTGCATCAATCATAACATAAACTATGTATTTTTTTTTTTTTTATTATTATAGAAGAATTTCGAAAACTATCCATCTGTGTATCTCATATTATTCACGCTTTGTGAATTTCACCATGATGGTTATTCTTTCCGAAAGAAAGATCGATATTTGTGAAGAAAATGAAGAATTTCTCCGAGTTTACTTTTCACAGTTTCCAAAACGCCCATAGGTAAATTAAACCAAGTTGCTACAAAACTAATGATTTCACTGTTGTGATAATTCTCTGGCAGAGGTATGATATCCTTATTTATGCTCTACACTTCTCACTTTTTTCTGAATTTTATGCGCACATTTAATAAACAAAAACTGAACTTACACATATATATATATTTTTAGTAAAGAAAATTGATGATTTAACTGCAAATATTTTACCTTTTTTTCGAAAGATAAATTGCATAATCGTGAAAAATTCTTCCGAGAAAATGTGACTCTTCTTACAAATCATGGCAATTTTCGTAATATATATATATATATGCTTTAAGAATATTTTAAAGTATACGAAATAAAAAGAAAAATTCGACAGGGTTTATAAATTTCTTGATAATTTTATGGAATACGTAAAATAAAAAATAAAAAATAAATAAAACATTTTTCAATTTTATCATTTTAAATTATTACAGTACCATAAATTTGCTATCTAAATTAATTCACGTAAATTTATCATAATTTAATATCGCTCCATCCATCATAATAAAGAAAGATAAAGTTACAATGCGTTATTATAATTTTAAATGTGAAAATAATTCAGTGTTTGCATAAATTAATCTTAAACATTTATTTATTAAAAAATGTTAATGCAATTATAATAATAACTGTTAACAATATACATAATCTAGTTATAATTTTACACAATTTAATGCAACAACTCCATATGTGTATAATCTAACTCCATTTTACTCGAGCATATTCATTTTAATCCCATTTTCTACAATATAAACTGAATTATACGGTCCAACTCATCGTTTGATGTCTAAATCCACATTATATAATTTAGTCTCTTTTTAAGCTTCATTATATATAGTATAAAACTCAGGATGTCTAAATCCACATTATATAATTTAGTCTCTTTTTAAGCTTCATTATATATAGTATAATCTCATTTTATACCATTTTACTCATCTATAGACAGTCTAATCCCATCTTATGCAATATAGCTCATCTTTAAAGTTATAAATCCACATTACACGATCTAACACACCATAAAAATTTGCATATAAAATTTATTCCTGCTATACACAATCTAATGTCGTTTCATGCAGTCTAATCGCAGCTTATATATATATATATATTCCAGTATGAAAAATATAACTCCAATAAAACTCTATCATACGTCATCAAAAACCAAACATAATCTCACTCGAAAGTAAGAAATTCTTTCAAACTTCGCTTCTTAAATAATATTTATTTTATTTATTGATATAAAATAACATTTTTCAGTCAAAATATAATATCGATTTTCCACAAAACGGTATTTTATTACTCAGTTTTAAAAATCAGTAAATGCATTCACATAGAAAACCACTTATACAAAATCCGAACAATGTAAACTTTCCCATACAGGAACATTACAGATTGTAAAGAAAATATATATATATATAAGGTAACTGATATTTTAACATCATAAATTTCGGTATTGTTATTATCGGTGTTTGGAAATTTCTAACAAATTACTTTACGATGATTAATACATCACATATCTCTTTGTAAGATCTAACTTATAATCTCTCAATACCAATAATCCTTCGAGCTATAAAACTTTTGTAAGTTAGTGAAGTGAGCTTTGTCATTGTGCTTAAGGCAATGGGTGCTAATAGTTTCTGCCGGGAGACTAGATACCATCGTGACAGAGATAGACGAAGCTGGTTACTATCCTTTACTCAATGATATTTTTGCCCTTCCTGACCTCTTCCATATGTTTCTGACACTTTTGATATATGTCCAAACACTTAAACCATTTTACAATATAATTACCGAGATATTTATATATACAATATGATATTATACAGCTCATATATTACGTAAATTTTTAAAAACTTTTGTTATGATAAATCGTTTGAAAACTTATTATCTAATTATCACTTTGCCAAAATGCATATCCTTCCACATCTAAGAGGGTATGGTGGAGATGCTTATGAAATTTTCGAAATATAAAATTTTTTATTTGCTTTTTTTATATATTTTTTAATAATGAAAGATATGTTTCTATTATTATCATTAAATATTTAATTAAATCTAAATGTTTGTTAGAGCGAAAACATTTCTATTAAAAATGGCATTGTCCTCCTTTATATTTAGATCGGAAGAGCGGTTCAGCAGGAATGCCGAGACCGATATCGTATGCAAACAAATTTCTAATAATCAATACCTAACTTAAGGCCTCCCTGCCTAAATCCCCTAATGAACAAAAGTTGTTTCATAAAAATCCATTCAGTCGTTCTCGTGTTATAAAACAAAAGTTGTTTCATAAAAATCCATTCAGCCGTTCTTGTGTTATAAATGTACACGTGCGCTCAGGCATTTCAGATTTATAATATGCATATATATATATGTATATATACACATATACACACATATACACACACACACAAACCTACACACACACACACCTACACACACACACACACACACACACGTACACTTGCGGTCAGGCATTTCAGATTTATAATATGTGTATACACACACACACACACACACACACACACACACACACACACAACCAACTATAAATTTTTCTTAAAATTTTTATTATTCTATTAATTAGATTGTTATTCAATACTTGGAGATTTTCAAAAAAATTTAAAAAGGCGCAGTTTTAAAGCTTGCCTCAGGCATCACAATTAGTCGGCGCGGCCCTATGTGTGTTATATATATGGAAAAAAGTCAATATCAACTTCAATGAGACCAATTATGACAATGGTAATATTATTTTCACAGATGGCTCTAAACAATACAGCAATGTGGGAGCCGGCATCTGCATCTTTTATGAGGATAACCCTACCCCACTTCATTCTCTTCAGTTCAGATACCCCTGCAACACGTCAATTTTTCAAGCTGAAATAGATGCCATTTTTAAAGTTGTCATCTGGACCACCAAATTACAAAACCATGAGTTACCGCTAAACATCATTTATGATTCTAGATCTGTTTTACAGAAACTTTCTGACAGGCACTCTACAATCGGGAAAATAAAACACATACAGTACCTTTTAGATAAGAACATTGTGAAAGTAAAGTTTTATTTTGTTCACAGCCATACAGGAATTAACGGAAATGAACTTGCTGATTTCACTGCCAAAACTGCAGCTATCAACTCAAATTTAAATATAAGCTTCATGCCATTCTCTAAAAAAAGCTCTCTACAATTATATAACATACTATATCTTATCTTCCTGGAATCATGATTTATTTATTGGATATTATATTTAAATTCAAATAAAAGAACTTTATACTTGTAATTCAATATTTTGAAATGTAATAAAAGACAAAATGATTTTATCTTCTAGAATGGATGGCGAAGATGTCATTTAATCTATGTAATATCACTATTGATAAGAAATTTCCAGAATAATTGAATTAAAGAATGCATAGTTTCTTTCTGTTAGATTATACTATGCAAAGTTAACCTTTATTAAGTTAGTTATGAGATTGAAAAGTTGACTTAGCATAATTATTTCATTTATAAATATTTTTATAGTATTCTTTGATAAGGAATAATGAATTGAGATTTAATAAAAATATAGCATTTTAATTTATGTGTTCAATTCTTTATTAATATATTTTTAAATGACTTCTATTGCTAAATAATATAGATTTTTCTGTAGCTTATTTTCAGAACATGAATAAATAATTTACTGGATGCAAAAAGTTGATAAATTATAATCATATAGAAGAGAAGCAAATTCTGTTCATAATATTGTAAGAGCAGGGTTCGACAAACCCGGTAGCCAAGTAGCCAATTGCTACCAGAATTTCCATTTTGGCTACCACTTACAAACACGTGGTAGCTATTTGGCCACTAGCTAATGCAAACAGCTGATTCTAGGGACCCCGATATTGTAAAGAAGGCCGTAGTCCTAATTATATTTAAAATCTATAAGTTGCAGATTTGTGTCCTAATCAATGGCCTCACAAAAATGACATGACTTTTGCCATTTATGGAAATGAAAGCATTACCCAACTATGGAACAAGTATTACATCAAGTTGTCTCCTGATTGTGGTATTGACTGTGATATTATCTTAGCAGAATGACTTGACTTCAAATTGTCTCTGGACAGTAAGTCAAATTTTCTAACATTTCAAGATGCTCTGCTGGTAACCTTTGATAGAAAAGAAGAGTTCAAACAACTAAACAAATTGTACATTCTTGTGGCCAGTGCTCAAAAGGCTTATCTAGTAGACAGTTTTTCCCTCATCTATTCTGCTCTTTCCCTCCCATCTATTAATTTTACCCCTGTGGTGACCCGAAGTCGGCCCGCTGGAAAGTATCACTCCTCGCCTGATCGTAGATTTACGGAATTGACAAATTTATAGGTATGCTTCGGTCTCCACTATTTCCCCGAAAGAAAATAAACATGTTATGAAGTAAGCTGCACGGGAACTCCGACATCGTGCAGGTGTTCGGAGGGGTTGTGCAGAATTATTGGACAGATGTTAAGAGGTCGTCTTCCCGGGAAAAGATGTTTGTTTGTTTTATAGAAGTGTAGAACAGGGATTTGGATAAAAGAACAAGTCAGTTGGTTCGCAATCGCCGAAGAGTGTAGACGTGTTCGCTGGTGACAATAAGTCGATCTTCACTCGTTCAAAAGACAGTTGTGTTCTCCGCTGAAGACAATCGCCGAGCCGAGATACCTCTCGCCTAGTCCACCGAGCACATCGACCTGGATATCCGACGGATCCAGCTCCTAACCAGCTCTCCTGTTTTTCATCCTCTGTTATATCCTTCGAACTATAATCTCTACTCATTCTAAAGGACAGTCTCCAGTCCAACTAGCCGAGAAGTAGCCGATACACCCACCAATCGACCAGGGAGAAAACTTCAACTATACAGAGGTATTGTCCTCCGACTGGAATTGTCGGGTTTAAATGCTTGTATAATTATCTATATAAAAATCAATCTCTCTCCAATAAAAGATGTTTGTGCCTACAAACGTAGTCTCAGTGTCCGTTCTGTCCAGCCTCTCATCACCCATCCTTATCCGCGTCACACACCACTCCTAGGCTATCTGCCTGTCGGAGACCGCTTGTTTTCAATTTAGCGGGCTTCGCGGGCCTCACACACCTGCCTTCTCTCAATTTATTAGTGGTCATGGCCCATTCAATAGCTACTTGGCAAGATTTAATCTTTCTGACACAGCCTTTTGCATTTGTGATGAAAATACTATTGAAACCATAAAGCACCTTATTTATGACTGCCCTATTTTTACATTAGACAGATTAAACCTAAAACTGGAACTCTGTTGGTGTGGAGATCGGTAATTTGGATGCAATTAAGAAATAATTAAATCGCAATTAGGTCAAACGAGGGAGAAACGAAAAGAACAAAAAAAGGAGTTCTGTCAAATGACGACATTATAGATGGTATTTCGATCAGCTCGCGAACTTCGTCCACAATAACAATAAATCGCTGAGAATGTTTATATTAGTTGTCCGCTAGATAGTCGCGTATCGGACACTTTCTCGGCGAATATTCGAGAAATAAACAACTTTATTCTCAGCCCGGGAATAAGGGTCAAAAAGGGTCACGGATATTTAAGAGCGGTTGCGCCCTCGATGGAGGCTTGCTTGTTCTCTGACGTTTGTGTCCGATTTCGAGTTCTGTGCATTCACGACTGCCGTTCTAATCCTATTTCCCGACCGCTTTTTCCTCATCCGTCTTAGCCTAGTAGTTAACTGTGTCACGAACGGCGGGTTTTCCGCCCGATCGGGACCCGCGCCCCAGCAGTCTTCGGTTCCACACTTAACTTGACGTTAATGTTTCGAACCATTTGGTTAAATGAGAGAATCCAAAACCAATGTGCTCCATGAACAAACGTAACTATTTTTATTATTAAATAATCAAAAGAAAAACTTAAAATGTAGTATTAGTAACAATTTAAAATGACAACTGGTCTTCTCAAAAATAACCTTTAAAAACCTTTCTGCTTGTTGATACTTAATAATTGAACTTCTCCTGTCGCCGTCGATTTCTTTCAACACAAAACACCAGTACAACAGTCCACAACAAATGAAGTTAATGATACCAAGGACGGTGTTACTTGGACACTGGACGAACATGTATTCCACGAAGACGGGACGGGACGGGACGGGACAGGAACTACCAAGCAGTACGACCACAATACATTGAAATGCTGGAGAAGACCACACCAGCTTCGTCTTCAGGACACTATTTATCTTGTAATAAATTTGCATATGCAACATGTAGAAAATAATAAAAATGCTAGAACAATAATGGTGGTTCTTCCTTCGTTGATTACATTTCATAATAAGAATTTTTAACCAAATATAAATTATTATTTCACAATAAAATACTTTCGTTCGTTTTCTAACGTCCTCCTCCCAAACACGTGGTCATTACGTCATACTTCGGCCATTTGCCGCGACGATTCCAACTGCTTCGGACGCATCTTTACAAGGTAACAGTTTAATTTGATAATTCTTTGCCCTTTTTAAATTAAATCTGCCCCACTTTTTTTTAGAATCCTTACAACTGGTGCTGAGACGTTTTCTTTCGACTTCGCCTTGGATCGTCGGGTTTATACTTTTCCTGTAGGAGGATAACAAGCCATCTGTTCCCGTATGCAAGATTTCCTTGTTCCAGTCTCCTTCCTCTGTGTGCATCTCCGATTTTTGATACGAACTAAAGACTGTAATTTAGAGACTAAAGACTGTAACATTGAATAGTGACAGTCTAATCAAGGTTCATCAACATTTGTAGCTACCGGTTGTGTTTCCAGGAGAATTGAGAAATTACAAATCAGGTATTTCTCCTCTCAGTGTAAAATTATAATTCACTTGTATAGTGAATGAAATCTCTCAAATAGGATGTTGTTCTCATTGAACGTCGTCTCTGTTTTATCTGCCGACTCTCATTACCCATTCTTACGCATGTCTTTCACCGCACTTTAGGCCAACGCCTATCAACATCGTCCTCGGTCTTGCAGGCTATGCAGGCCTCACAGTTGGACATCACTTTTCCTTCTGACACTACAAAACTTATTACTACAAAAACATTCTCTTCATTTTTGAACTTTATCAATAATGTTATGAAGAAAAAGCTCCAGCTGTATAATCATTATATGCTCTCCTCCACGCTGTAATTATCTCCTAATTGTTACTCAAACTTTATTTTCTGTATCTTCGTGTTGTACTAATTGGAGAGGTGCACGTAATAAATAAATAAACAAACATACACATATGTATATATATATATATATATACACTGACGGAAAAAAAAATCCCAACACCAAGAAAGACTTAAATTATTTGCAAAATTCCTTCAAGGTATTGGTCCGTCAATTGAATGGGAGAAAGTGAAATCTTTAGCTAATGATGCAGTAAGTTTATTTTAAGAATTAAAAATTTTTAATATTAAATTGACAATATTTTCAAAAATATTTTAATAATATGCAGTTGATGCTCGTTATGTTCTGTAAATTCTTTGCAAATACTGAATTAATGTATACTGAACCATTGTGCCTATGGGAAATAGTTAAATTCCTGCAAACCTTTCTTCCCAACATTTTCATCCTTTATTGTGTGTTTTTTTCTTTAAAGACACCTTATTTAATGTGTATTACAGTACTTACAAATAATTACAGTATATGCAGTGTACAATATTATATACAGTATTATAATTACAGTTATCTTTATTTAATTTTTTAAAACAGTAATTATTAATATTTAGTAAATAAAATCTTATTTTTGATTGGTAGCTATTTGATGTGGCAGCTGACACATTGTCTTTCTGAAGTGCATTGAAAAACTGTGTCAGTATTGTCTGTATCATTTTTGCCTCAGATCTAAAATCTTGGTATAAGGAGCAAATGTGCAGGAAGTTAAATGTCTATATTTGAGGCTGTGTTCAAGCATAGGGTCACATTCTTCTGTGGGACTTCAGACAATATGAACAGGCTTTTGGCCTGCAGTCTGTGGAGTGAGTAAAGATAGGTTAATGAGACTTTTTAGGTAGAATGACACAGAGACTGTATTTGGTAACAAACAGCTTTATTAGAGAGAGAGATGGTTTACATCGGTAACAGTATTTTTTTTATCGGTTGGCAGGAATCGGCAAATAAGTGTGAAAGTGCTGCGGAAATTGATTTTGTGGTTACAAATAAGTTTCCATGATTAGTTGAATATGCGAATATGGAATCCATAAATAACGAGAATTGATTGTATGTTGCAAAACACTATACAGATTTGCATAGTAAATCTGTATAGTGTAATCTGTATAGCATAATAAATCTGTATTTGCAGCTCATATTGTAATTAATGAAATTTTATTTTGGAATAAATAAAATATCTTTATTGCTATTATGACTGTACTTCAGAAAGCAATTTGGTAATTTGTTTATCCATAGCCTAAAAAAGTAGCAAATGCAGTATAGCATATTGAAAAATGCTTAGTTAAAAATTATTAGTTGATTTGGAGATTACGAAATATTTTGTCAATGTTTTTTCCCCTTCTAAATGATAATAGGAGGTGGATGTAAGTGATTTAGTCTTTAAGTAGACTTTTATTCCAAATGTAGATTTAAACCTCTACTATTATTTCTTTTATAATATCCTCAAAATCTGTGTTTAAGGAATATGCTTACCTTATAAGTAGAGATATGGAGCTCTTCTTAAGCACATATTGAGGATACTGTAGGACAAACACTGAAAAATAGTAAAGACTCTTCTGAAAAATTGACCATTAAAATCAAAATTTTATAAACAAATGATTAAAAACCAATGTAAACTATCCCATTGAATGATAGGTTTTGAAGAGCAAACATCCTTAGGTGTTTGCTTTTTAAAACACGTTTTTAAATGGCTCAAATAGGAACAAAATAAGTCAAAAAGTTTGTAATAATATAAAAGAAAAATCACATGATATTCCAGTCTATAAAAAATGATAGAGCAAAGAAACAAAGAAGAAATGTATGGGATATATAAAATTATAAGCACACAAAATAGCTCAATGATATATTATATAAGAATAATTAAGAGAGAATTTTTTTTAAATTTTAACACACTACTAAAAAATAAAATAATTTCAGCTCACTTGGGCAGGGGAAAAAGCAATCCGTAAAAGTCAAAAACAACACGTTGCTTTTGACTTTTGCTTTTTCTCCTGCCCAAGTGAGCTGAAATTATTTTATTTTTTAGTAGTGTGTTGAAAATATGGAGCAGCGTAGTAAAGAGGTTGCATTTTAATTTTGATTAATAAAATTAATGATATATTTTCTATTGATTGAATCATTATTAGTTTTATTACATAATTAATAATAAAGTAATTAACCATAATAAATAATCTTTTATTATATTTCTATTAATATAAGTTCTTAAAAATAGAAACTGTTGACACACAACAGTTGTTATCAAAGTTTTGCAATCAGCAATCCTGTTATAGAAAAGATTGTTCTCTATCTCAACATTTCAATAATAGAGAGATTATGACAAGGATGTGTCGCCCTTGTGTGCAAAATATATGGCAAATTTTGGTGCCAAAGGCAAAAGGCATCTCAAAACATTGAAATATAAAAATACATTGCAAAGTATAATTTTGCATATTGATACTACAAAATGTGGGGTGGTCTTATTTATTAATTTATTTCCTCCACACTTAAACAGACTGTTTAAGATGACTCGTGATTATGTATAATAACTGGAGATTATGCATAATCACCAATTTTATCGTAACATATATATCAAGGCCAGCTCAAGATCGAGCGATGCCCCTGTCCAGAGTGCCAATATTTTAGGGGAGATGATATTTTCTGTTATTATTAGACAGCTTCAGCAACGTGTAGTACGAGAATGGCGTAAAACGTTGGAATGACGAAATCATGGCTTCATTTTGAATCGTCACTAAAGAGTTCTTCACGTTGAAACTTGAGTTAAGGAAAGAATTCTATATTAACGTCATCTCATTTCGATCTTACGTCGAAAATGGCAAATTTCATGCTTAGGCAGGAAATTTCACGTTGGTGATTACCTATATTTATAGTGACTAAACGACTAAATATAATGTGATATATAAAAAAATATTTTATAGTATTAAAAGTGTTAATTTGTAAAAATTATAAGTTATAAAATGTTTGTCGTGAGAGGTCTGTTTTTATATATACAAAACAATTGTAACGGTGGAGAAAGAACGAGGTTACTAACAGTGAAAAAAGAAAATAAACGAGATTGGTGTGGCGTCCTAGCTGACTCTGGTATTGAGTTCTTCTGTCCTCCTTTTAAAATTTCAAGATAATTATACATCTTTGTAACCTTATATATAATTTTTTCTGTAAAGCGTACTGTTAATATTAATATTATATAATTTAAAATAATTCATTTTAAAATCTGAGATTGAATAATTTGGATTTGCCAGATGATGGAAATGAGCCCACATATAATTATATTTGTTTCGTAAGGCCGACAGCAAACTAGGCGATATCGGCGCAACTTGATCGGTGCCGACGCTCGAGCAGAGACCATTTGTCGGCACTTCATCGATACTTTGTCATTTTGCGTCATCAATGGAGGCGTGACCGGAGACCATAAGTTTACCTATCTTGTTTGATATTTTCGACGACCAAGTGCCGATGGTCATGCGCAATAAACATTATCGCAAAGCATGACGGATAGAAATCGCGCTAATTTCGTTTGGATGATCAAAGTTGGAGTCACAACTATCGAACAAGTGGAATTTAATATGATAATATTGAAAATATATTATTATTTGTCGTAATATTATGAAATTACATCTTATTGAAATCAAAAGATTTTATTTGAAGCATTTTTATTAATTAAAATACCGATGATGATGAAATATTTTCAAGACGCAGCTCTTGAACCAGTGTATTCTCGACGTCTCTCTCCTCACGATGTCGAATCCGTTTTCTGTCACGTCCATGATGCTATTGAGAGGTGAGCTGCCTTCTTTCATGTAAAATCTAAATATCAACACATACTGCTAACAAGATATCGTCTTCAAGCTCTTCGCCTGTCATGATATCAAGAAACGAGGAGGCGGAAGAGAAAATAAGTCTAAGTTAACTGGCCGGTTTTAAACATCACTATATTTTATTTGCATATGTCTGCCGGATAAGTTGCTCCAGCAACCTGCGTACGACCTAATGACGTCACATCCTAGGAAACCTAGGGTGTGTTCGGACTTCGGAAATACTAACCGCTACGAACGGAGAATGGAAAAACAGGAGTTGCAATCAAAAACAATACCTGAAACTTCACGGTAACTCCTCGGTTGCAACCGCTCTCACTGGCTTTTGAGCTCGGTTGCAAGTGACGTCAACGTACCAAAATGGCTGACACAGTTATTTTTCAGTGCGAGAAGTGTGAATCTTCATCTATTAGTTCATCCTCAGAACTAGAACTAGCAAAAAAATCATTATTGCTCTCCAATTCAAGCAAAATTGTCACGATAATTGATATCAATTATTTATCGGCTGCCATCTTGTTGAATGTAACCAATTTTCTATTGCAGAGATCTGGAGAGAGGGCCTGCTGGAGGATGTCACGTCACACTTGATCGTAACTTTTGCAGAGTTGATATCTTTGTGGTCGACATCGGGCCGGTTCCAGGTCACTGTACTCCGCTCTCTGCCATTCGAAGTCAGGCCCTCTGGAGAATATCACTTCACACCCGATTGTAAGTTGACGGGGTTGACAACTTTATAGTCAACATCGGGTGAAGGGATTTCTTCTCCAGCCGGGTCCAAGACATTCCACTCTCTGCCGAGCCCGAAAAAATAATTAACGTGCGGTAGCTCGGACTGTACGAAGATTATGTTATCGTGCCGGTGCTTGGTGGGGTTGCCATGAAATACGTGACAGAGGTCGCGATGGCGACATCCCGGGAAAAAGGGAGAAACGTGTTTATTTACTTTTGTCAAGAGGAGGAGGCTGAAAAACAGACAAAGAAGTCAGTTGGTTCCAGCCCGAGTTGGAAGACGGTCTCCTCTCCTTGTTGTCTCCGGTAAAAACTTAGTCGGTCTTCGATGGTTGGATGATTGGTTTTAATGGCACAAGGGCCTCAGAGGCCAAGCTGCGCCAGGCACAGGGTAAAACTTAAAACAAAAATAAAATAAAAATGTACATAACGAAATTTTATACAACAAACAAGATAACAAATAAAAAGAAAACTAAATAAAGAAAAAATAACCTATGGTGTAAATGGCCATAGATAACATTTCAAAGAAAATCAATAGACCTATAAAATGATTTCGCTCAAACACGATTTGAAAATTACGGAAACCCTTATATAACACGATATTAAAATCTTATAATACACTGACGGAAAAAAAAATCCCAACACCAAGAAAGACTTGTGTTAGATAAGTACTGAATATTATTTTATAACATTTGACGATTTCCTTATTGTTTTAACCTATCTTTATGACAATTAATCGCTACTGAAAGCTATTTGAGAAAATGTAAGAATCTTATAATATGTAAACACGGCTTCCTACAAAATGATTTCGCTCAAACACGATTTGAAAATTACGGAAACCCTTATATAACACGATACTTCTACAACCCGGTTTTTACTTAAGACATTTAGAAAATTACACTTACTCTCCTACAACATAAAATATTTTCACTAATTTTTGTAAATCCATACTAACGATACACAATACACCCCTGAAATGCAATCATTGAGAAATACTTGGCTAAAATTAGTCAGAAATGGAATTTCGGTAGTTGGTTGTGAGAGGGACGATATGCAGTCTATTCTCGATTTCGATTTGAAAATTGACGACCGTTAATTGGCGACCGTTGAGTATTTTGTTTTCCAAACGTTCAGTTCTACGATAAAAATGTTTTTATTCTTCGATAGAGGAATGTGAAAGAGAAGAAAAAATATTTTGTTCATAATATTTTAGGTATATACTAAAGAAAGATTATTTTCTAACGTGTTGTAACGGGATTTTGTAAAGAGAGCAGAAAATACTCCATCATTAAATGCTTAAAAAATTCAGAAAATGAAGTTGATATTACTAAAGGAAAAAAAGTTCTCGTTTTAACAAAACAATGGTAAGAAAAGATATAATTATAAATGAATGTTACATGGGCTGTATACTTTTTTCTTTCCTTTTGTTTTAAACATATTGCTTTTTAGGGTCTTATGTATAAGGTGGAGTGGGGTAAGTGCAGAGCGGTTTTTACCAAGTTGGAACTTAAACGCAGGTATTTCAACCTATCACAGATATTTGATATGGTCGTTAACAATGGCATTCTACAGCGATTACCGTATAATTCATCCTTGAAATTTTATAATTGAGACAAAATCTTACAAAATATCGTCTATCCCGCACTTAACCCGAAACGGGGTAAGAGCGTACGTGCAAGTTAAAAAACCTTTGATGTTTATTTACGCATTCTAATTAGCAAGACCAAAATTAGGAACAAATCTACTATAAAATGCTTTTCACCGCATTAAGATAGGTTGTTTCGTTTTAGACTTATTCTTTGTTAAAGAAACAAGAACTGAACTGTTGTAATGTGAAAAGACAACGTCAAATCCGTTCCACCGATTTTTATCGGCTTTAACCTACAGGTTGGAGGCCATCGAAGAATGACTCGCGTAAAAGGGTTTAAGTCTCTATTCCTTCGTTATTAAAAAAATCGAGGTCAAATGTCATAAAACCGGACCGCACTGCATATCTGCCTAAAAAACTGCAGTTCTTTCAACCAAAGCGGCCGCGTAGCGGTTAAGGCACTTTCCCGCAGAGCTGAAAGTTATAGGTTCCAGTCTCTCATATGTATGTTTTTTTTTTCAAGTGAATAAATTAAAATATTACTCATAATAAAACTTCAGGTAAAAACAAGTTTTTTTTGGTCATAGTTACGTTTGCCAAAATCACTTTTCAATTAATGTTCGACTCTTTATCTCTCTCACTCTCTAATTGTCGTAATTCACTATGCATCGGGTGATATCTGATATATCTATTTGGGCACGAAGCCTTTTTACATATGGGATAGTAGAAACTCGTTTTTTGTCATAGATACGTATGGGATAGTATTATCCCATACGTATCTATGACAAAAAACTTTATTTTATCTGAAGTTTTATTGCTATTAATATTTTAATTTATTCATTTGAAAAAAAAACAATAAGTAAACGAGACTCGAATTCACAACATTCAGTTCCACAGGCAAACACCTTAACTACTACACCACTGGCTTAGTTGAAAAAAAAGGCTAATTTTTTAGGTATATAAGAGGCACGGTCCAGCGTCATGACATTTGACCTCTAATTTTTAAAAACGAAGGCATAGTGACCTAAACACTTTTACACGAGTCAGTTTTAGATGGCCCCCACCTGTATGTTAAAGCCGATCAAAATCGGCTTTAACATACAGGCAGGGGAGATAGAGGTTGTGTCCCCCTTGTGAAATGTGAGGGATGATATAGTGAAATATGACAAAATGTTTTTTACCAAATAAAAAATGGTTTATATGAAAATTTTAATTGATATCCTTGCATTTACCAATCGTCATATCGGACAACGTTAGCATGTCATTCATTTCCTTTGAATAATCGCCCCTGTTGGTTTTCAGACGTAGCTACGACCCATGTTATATGCTAGAAAAAGAAGCTAATAAACAGATTAAAATGTAGAACACGAAAAAATAAAATTGAACGCATTATGAGGCCAGAACAGCCTATAACGCAAGACTTTCCCCAGGTAACAATATTTACGGGACAAGAGCTTACCAAGGTTTTTCTCCATAAATTTTGAAATGACAGAAAATATTGTTTACGTATTGTAAACCTTAATCAATATTCTTCGTACTTACCTAAAAAGATATCTCCTAATATGAAGTTATCTTAAGAATTATTGAACTTTTAAAATGCTGTCAAAGTTTTGTTTGCTATTCGAACTCGACGCGTTTGTAAAAGTCGATATAAATACTGGATTCGCGTCATTCATCGTGAGTTATCTACGTCGATAGGTCGATATTAACTTGTAGTAAAATACTACAATATCAGATAGGAAATGCGCTTTTCCCAACTACGCCCTTACCCCACTCCACCTTATATTTTTTCTTTATGTTTCATGTTATCAATATCCTTAATGAACATTCAGTTTCTTATGTGGAACTAAGAAAGTTATTTGTTTTTAATTTGTTTTGGAACGTAAAGGCGGGTGTCCACTATCCAGTTTTACCGGACACCCGGCAGTTGACATGGTAACTACAGGCTACCGGTTTTGCCGGTTGCCGGGTCGGTCTGTCGAGTTTAAATTCTGCCGGCTGCCGGACTCGGCAAAATCGCTTTCAACCAATTGGGTGAAAATTTAACAATGACGTCATACTGTTTCGTTTTAATCTTTCATTTTTGGTATGATCGCCATTCACGTTTATTGTAATGCGTACCTAAATTTAATGATTTTGTGTTAAAAATAAAATAAAATATTCAACAGCAAGGTATATTTCATCATACAAATGTGGATAAAAAGTATATTATAGCTTTTATCTATTTACGATCAGTCGACGTTTAAGTGACGAATTTCTTTTTTAAGCACGAAAAAGAGAGATCCAAATAATCTTAAATCATTTTTTGCGTTATTAAAAACATTATTATTCATAGATTTTTAATGAAAAAAATTGTAAGCACGGAAATGACACAACAATTTTTAATATAACAAGGTTATATTAAAAATATAATGGTCTCATATAACAAGGTTTCGCACAACACGGTGTTTTTCGGAATCTATCTACCGTATTATAGGACGGATACCTGTACTCACAAATAATTACAGTATATGCATGTACAATACTATATATAGTATTATAATTATAGTTATGTTTATTTCATTTTTAAAAACACTGAGTAGTAAATAACATCTTATTTTTGATGGGTAATTGTTTTTTTGCATATTTTACGCCCCTTTCCAATCAGGGAGATTACTAAGGAGGCGGGGCCAGTTCCAACACGGAGACTGCACCCACACCCGTGGAAGGGGGCCGGATGGTGAAGGACGAGGATCACCCACCAGCATATTTTATGCCCCCTTTCCAATCAGGAAGATTACTAAGGGGGCGGGACCAGTTCCAACCACGGGCTGCACCCACATCCTGTGTAGGGGGGCCGGATGGTAAATGATGGGAATCACCGGACTGGGCCCAGTAAGAGGACCGGATGGTGAAGGACGGGGATTACCGGGCCGGGCCCAGTACCCCGAAAGAAATCCGGGACCAGACCCGGGACGCGAACCTGGGTCCTCCAGCGTGGCACGCCAACGCGTTACCATTCGGACATCCGGCTGCCTATGGGTAATTATTTGATGCTGCAAGATGTTTGATGTTGCAGCTGACACATTGTCTTCCTGAACTGCGTAAAAAAACTGCGTCAGCCTTATCTGCATGGATTTTGCTTCAGATCTTTTAAAATATCAGCGTAAGGACCAAAATGCGCAGGAAGTTACGCGACTAAATTCCAGACGGCATCGAAGCAAAGGTCATATTTTTTGCGGGATTTGCGGACGATATGAAAACACTTTTGACCTGCGGTTTGTGGAATGAATAAGAATAAATAATCATACTTTTTCGCAGAACCACCCAGAGATTACGTTTACTAATATACAACTTCCTTTATTAGTAAGTGAGCTAGGGCTTTCATTGGCAACAGTATTTCTGCTGCTCAGCGGGAGTTCGCGAATAAGCGCAAAAGCGCCGTGGAAATCGATTTTGTGGTTAAAAAATAAGTTTTCGAGAATAGTCGAAAAAACGAATAAAGAATCCGCTAATAACGAGAATCGACTATGTTTGAAATTAACAGACATATCAACTTTATTATCATTTATTGTAAAATACAGAGATCGGAAATGTTTAAAAGTATGAAAAATTTTAATTGTTCATTTAATATGTATTTTTTCAACTAACCAGTTCATTCTTTCTGAAACATAATCTTATTCTTTCTGTATATTTAATGATCAATTCTATCCAAAATTTTATAATAGTTGAATTTCCAATTTTAGTATTATTAAGATGACTAAAAATCTTTGGCTAAATATAATTTGTGACGCATTGTTGTGAAATTCATATCAAAATGACTTCGTAATAGTATAAACTATGCATAGATATCGCATATCAGATAACTAATGATGATTTATATATCCGGAAATTCATTTGTTCGATCCTAAGTGCTACAGAAAAACTTTTGCACTATCTTGAATGTTCGATGACAATTAAAAGATGCAGCACAATCTAAATTCAAACAAAAATATCTCAATAATTAAATATAGGTTTTCTTCTCGACCTAAAAATATCCGAATTCATGAGCAATTTGATAATGTTTGGCATACAATGGCTAAGACTCTCATCACGGCTGCATGATATCTAATTGATAATATAGATCTCCATAGCTTCTGTTAGAAACCGACATATTTTTTAAAACTATAGATCTAACAAAATTGTTTTTAATTCTGCCTAATGTAAGTCAACCAAGCAGATTAAAAGAGTTCAATTGATTAAAGATTAATGCATTTGTTTTTATTAAAATATTTTTAATTAAAGAACGTTTGAAAAGTTTCTCAGATCATTTATATTTCGATCATTACAGAAATTATATTTTAAAAAATATGCCGAAGACTTTAATACATTGAAAACTCCTGAAATTCCAGAGAATGCTATATCAGAAGGTGATTTTGTAATGCCATATTAGAATTTTTTCTAATTTGTTGCCCTTAATATAGAACAAATATTTTTCGTGTGCACGAATTTTCATTCTTTTTAAATTATCAATAAATTCAAATAGTAATTCTTGAAGTATTCATTGTATGCATTTTTGTTGCGATGAATGTAAACTCATAGAAAAATGTTCATCTTTGCGATATCATCGTTTAAATGAAAATTTTTTTTTGAATGTAAACATTTATATTTCGAATCATTACAGAAATAATATTTTAAAAAATATGCAGAAGACTTTAATACATTGAAAACTCCTGAAATTCCAGAGAATGTATATCAGAAGGTGATTTTGTAATGCCATATTAGAATTTTTTCTAATTTGTTGCCCTTAATAAATATAGAACAAATATTTTTCGTATGCACGAAAGAAAAATATCTCTCCGAATTGTGATTTAATTTTATATATTAGATTTTCATTCTTTTTAAATTATCGATAAATTCAAATAGTAATTCTTGAAGTATTCATTGTATGCATTTATGTTGCGATGGATGTAATCTCATAGAAAAATGTTCATCTTTGCGATATCATCGTTTAAATGAAAATTTCCTTTTGAATGAGTCACTATATAAAATTTATAATTCTTTCACATATTTCGAAAAAGAAATTTTTCTCACTTCACTTTTTATCAGTCGAAATTAGAAAAAAATTATCTGAAAGATTAAAAATGAGAATTTTAAGTAACGCCGGAACTATATCAATTTTGAACTAATTTTCATAAAGTTTTAAAATCATATAATATAGAACAAATATTTTTCGTATGCACGAAAGAAAAATATCTCTCCGAATTGTGATTTAATTTTATATATTAGATTTTCATTCTTTTTAAATTATCGATAAATTCAAATAGTAATTCTTGAAGTATTCATTGTATGCATTTATGTTGCGATGGATGTAATCTCATAGAAAAATGTTCATCTTTGCGATATCATCGTTTAAATGAAAATTTCCTTTTGAATGAGTCACTATATAAAATTTATAATTCTTTCACATATTTCGAAAAAGAAATTTTTCTCACTTCACTTTTTATCAGTCGAAATTAGAAAAAATTATCTGAAAGATTAAAAATGAGAATTATAAGTAACGCCGGATTAAAATCATATCATTTTTACCCATCGTCATTTTATTGTTTTTTATATTTAATATAATTTGTATTTTTCAGTCAGTATTGATTAGTAAGACAGATGTCTGATATAAGCATTGGGATTGATTTATCCTTCTATGTTATGCTCACGCCTTCGAGATGTTAGCCTGACTGATTAATTCTGAATAAAGGCAATACTCGGATGAAGGTTTGCATACTATGAACGATTCATGTAATGGCGAGTCGTTGGTGATTTGGGTGGACAAAAATATTATAATATTTAAGCATAATTTTGTGAGGTCCCGAGACCTCCCATTTTTGTTATTTTTAAATAAATCAATTATTGTTATAAATTAATATTTAAGCATAATTTTTCGCACGGAATTTATTAAGATTATATGGATGAATATCCCACCATTATTTTACACTTATTATATTAATATAGACTGGAGAAATGGCTACATGGAAATTTCGAATTTTTTTTTCGCGCGGAATTTATTAAGATTATATGGATGAATATCCCACCATTACTTTACACTTATTATATTAATATAGACTGGAGAAATGGCTACATGGAAATTTCGAATTTTATAATTATTTCTAAATACATAAGCCGGTTGTCTATTGTAAACTTTTTCAATCAAATTTTTGATTTTTTACTTTCCCTTGATTAAATTCATTCAGGCCATATTAAAATGCGTATAATGAATACGAAAATTAAGTGAGTAATCTTAAACTCCAAAAAAATAATATTTGAGTTTTCCAAATATAGGCCTATATAGTCTACCAGATGGCCGCGTCGTAAAGCTGTGGCTTACCACCGTGGATGATCTGGGTTCAAATCCGTGTGCCACTCCTCCAATTTTTTAATAGTAGTCCGGCCCCGGCTCAACCATCCGGTTGATCCCATCATGGGTGTTGGCCAGCCTATGATGGGTTTTATAAGTGGCCGCCGCCAGGTACAGTATATCCTTTGTGTGATATGGCGGTCCAATTTTTTAGTAGTAGTCCGGCCCCGGCTCGTTGAACCCCATCCTTCAACCATCCGGTTGACCCCATCATGGGTGTTGGCCAGCCTATGATGGGTTTTATAAGTGGCCGCCGCCAGGTACAGTATATCCTTTGTGTGATATGGCGGCTTAACATATCTAACCTAACCAAATAAGTATAAAGATGGAACTCTTTTCTCTCTTTTTTTTTGTAAAAATATCGCACATTTAAGCAACATTCCACTTGGATCTATTACATAATTCCATAAGTTATTTCTATCGATAAAACTGATTCAAAAATTCCATTCAGTTTGAATACAATTGTAATACTATTCCAAGTATAAAGATGGAACTCTTTTCTCTCTTTTTTTTGTAAAAATATCGCACATTTAAGCAACATTCCACCTGGATCTATTACATAATTCCATAAGTTACTTCTATCGATAAAACTGATTCAAAAATTCCATTCAGTTTGAATACAATTGTAATACTATTCGCGTTATAATTTGATATTTTTGGTTCTAATTGCATCTTTAAGAAAAAGCACCTATTACGAATTATCAAGCCACAAATGTAGCTGACAACGTTCTTTATTCAACTTTCTTCGTTTATTATTATTAGTAATATCGCACAAATATTATTATGAAATACTAATTTATAAAAGAAATAAAAATGGACCAACGATTATCGTTGCAGATCATAAAAACATTAGATCAGAATAATCATTATTATTATTAACGAACAAATGGATTTTTAACTTTTCACCTGGATCTATTCCTCTTCTACCTTTCACATCAATATTTCACAGCTATAATAATATTATTTTTCATTTACTGTTTATGTATGACTTCATGCTATTTTTACATTAATTGAGTATAGAAATTGTCATGTTTGGCGAAACGATTGTTCATTACATTTATCATATACTGTAGAAAAATATTATTAAATCTTGCTGGTTGGTAAACTATATTATGAGATCTGTATTTTGTATGTGAGAGTTACAAAATAGAAGGTATCGAGTACTGTAATTTATTTATCGATATCCTGTTAGTATTCGATATATTGAGCGACAATTGGTAAGATTCTTGCATTTTCTCAAATAACTTCCAGTGGCAAATGAATGTCATAAAAGTAAGTTAAAAAAATTAAGAAAATCAATTAAAATCTAATAAAATGATATACAATACTTAATGTATCTAATAATAATTTATAACGTGCATTTTACGTATAACGTATAACTTATTCACTTATTATATATATTTTAAATTTTATTATTTTATAAGATTATAAAATAGAAGGTATCGAGTACTGTAATTTATATATCGATATCCTGTTACTATTCGATATATTGAGCGACAATTGGTAACATTCTTGCATTTTCTCAAATAACTTCCAGTGGCAAATGAATGTCATAAAGGTAAGTTAAAAAAATTAAAAAAATCAATTAAAATCTAATAAAATGATATACTGTACTTAATGTATCTAATAATAATTTATAACGTGCATTTTACATATAACGTATAACTTATTCACTTATTATATATATTTTAAATTTTATTATTTTATAAGATTAAATTTTAACGTAGGGTAAAACAGGAAGAGATGGCGCATCTTATTTTGTTTACTGTTAAAATATACGTAGGTTACATGGAACCATATGCAAAAAATAAAATAATATCAAAAATTAGTTAAGCAGTCAGTAAAATAATGTCAAAAATTAGTTAATAAAATAAAAAATAACGAAATAAAGAATTTTTAAAATGTTGAAAAACCATCTCATCCAACTATGTTGGTTAAAGATGGATTTTTGTTTTTTTTTTCTGAATGATGGCATTTTTTACTGATTGATGTTTACTGATTACTTTTCACTGATTGAACGTATGATCTTAATTATTGATTTAAAAATGCTACAGATACGATATTATTCATACATAGCAGCTACTTTAAAAGAATCCCTCACTCCGATCTTATATTTTTATTATATAGAAACAGTTGTTAATTTTATAAGCATGCTAAAATATAAAGTGAATTATTTAATTATCTTAGATAACGCACATCAATGTCTACGCTGTTCAAACAAATGAATCGCAGTTACTGTATGCCTAAAGTGGCCAGATGTCCCGGATTTTCGGGACTATCCCGGATTTGAATTGTTTGTCCCGCAATGAAAACTGTCCCGGATTAGACATGTAACATTTTTAACATTTTCGCAATGACACAAAGTTGTTGTTTCCTGTAATTATTATTATTAACTAGCAACAAATGTCTCTACTTTTATGTGACAAGTATTGAAGTTGATAAACAATACTATTATGGAGGTTGTTAAAGAAATAGCCGATTTAAATTTCAAATTAAAAGAAAGTACGGATATGCAATATCTACCATTCACTGTACGTCACTGATGCAAGGTAAATAGACATATTTAATCACTTTGATACGAACAACATACCATTCAGGAATATTAAGAAAATAATTGAATTTGCATTCTGCTTGCCAGGCACCAAAAATGGTGCAGCGAAAATTTTTTTCAGTGGTGAATAAGTTTTAGATCTCAGAAAATACGCAGCTCAGCGCAGAAACGTTGAAAACAATATTGAAGTTTAATGCAATTTTTTCAATTCTTGTGAAGAATTTTAAAAGAATATTTCAAGTAATGAAGATTTATTAAAAATTTCACTCTGTGGAAAAATACATATAAATAAAGTAATTATTTATTTATTATTATTCGATATATTGATGGTTATATCTATATAATCATTTTTTAATATTTTTTGTATTGAGACTATTATTTTTTTGTGTTGTTAATTTTTTGTTATGAATAAAAGTGCTATTAATTTTTTTATTAATATATCAGAAGTATGCGTTTTTGTAATTTTTATATTGAGAAATACATAAAAAGATAGATCGAAGACATTTTAATGATTCACAACTAAATAATCTAAGAAAATGGTATCCTCACGAACGGGTTAAGAGCATTTTTAAGTTTTATTTAGACACGCTCCACATTCCAGCATAAAACCTCTGGTCACTTTAGTATGCCGTAATCATTCCCACAATGCTATACTGCCTCCAGAATGAGAATATACTTACAAGGAAAACTTACTGGTTGAATCACGAATTTCTCAATAATGTATACATATTTGGATTCGTCTCGATGAGAAGATTACGAATATGTAATCATTTGTTTCGCTCGCCCACCGAAAACGGAGAATATAGCCGAAAATCACTGCAATCCACCGCCGATGGCGCATGCGCAACCTGACGCCAATTCCGGTAACTTGTGCTATTAGTTGGCATTCTGTTCATTAATTTCTGCTAGATGCTGGTTCTAATTGGAAATCCAAGTATACGACATATTACTTATATTAAAATGTTATTAAAAATAAATAACAAAATTAATAGAAAACCATACGACACTGCGTTATTTCTGTACAAGTACTCCTCACTTAACGACTGGATTTCGTTCTCACGACTCGGTCGTAGAACGAATTGGTCGGTAAGCGAAAAACTTGTTCCTATATTAAAATATTTGGAACAAATTTCAAAATTAAAAATTTATATCTTAATTACGCACAAAGTACAGTAAATTTTCTTTAGTTTTTTGGAACTACGAGTGTGAAAAAATTACAAACAAAAGTCGCAAGCGATGCGTATGAGCAAAAACCAAATACAGTGAAACCCCGCTCGTGCGTTCCCGTATCGTACGAATTTCCCGCTTTAAACGTCTATTTTCGGAAGTCCGAGCATTTTCCTATACATGCAATGTAAATTTTGCATCTTCCTACGTTTTAATTATATAACTTTTTTATTATGACGTCATCAGAGCTTCCTTCTTCGTGTGTTTCCCCGCTCGTTCGACTTTTCGGGCCGGTCCCCGAAAAGTTTCAAATGGCTCGTTCGGACTTTTCGGGCCGGTCCCTGAAAAGTTTCAGAATCGGGGTTTCACTGTATTCCATAAAAAAATAGTCTTAAGCTCGGACGTAAGTTCGAGCAGTCTCGTTAAACAGGTAGGTCGTTAAGTGATGAGTACCTGTACTGGGTTGCCTAGCAACCGGAAACAAAAGCAGAAGATAAATTATAATTTTTATTTTCTTTCTTTGATATGTGAGTTATAAAAATTAAAAATGTTATATGAAATATCTGCATTCCATAAATTCCTTATACTTTGAATGAAGATTACATCTGTTCGAATTCGAAGATACATGATAACAACATTATGAGTCCTATATTCAACAGTAAAGTTTAATTTATAATAAAATTTTCTGTAATATTTCTGTAAATCTTTGTAATTAATTTCACATATCTAAACAAAAAAAAACAGTATTATACATCATAAATAAAAATATATTTTATTTTTTATGATTGAAAAAATAGATAAATCCGCTCTTTTTCAAAATAAACGATTGAAAAGTTCGCTAAAATATCATTCTGATTATCCTACACGTTAATAAACGTAATGTCGACTAGCATAAGCTACCGGAAGTGGTGTCAGGTTGCGCGTGCGCCATCGGCTGTGGCTTGTGGTGTTTTTCGGCTATATTCTCCGTTTTCAGTGGGCGAACGAAACAAGTGATTGCACATTCATGATCCTCTCATCGAGAGGAATCCAAATATATATATATATTATTGAGAAATTCGTGATTCAACCAGAAAGTTTTCCTTGTTTTGTGTACGCTGCTTCTCCCTACTTTACCCTATAAGATATAATTACGTTAATAACTATAGCATAAATACAACAAAGATTGTAATTGAAATTACCAGTGAGTATTAATTATATGAAAATAAATATTATATTGGATATAAACTAATCATTACTTTTAAAATTTTATTAATAGATTAAATGAAGAAAATTTTAAGATATTACAGAATAGAGGAGACAAGGATCATTAATAACAATTGTGATATTTCTTAGAGCATTGCTTACTTAATATTGTATTATGTAATAAATAAAATAATGAACGAATATTCTAAAGAACTAATGAACAATGTGATATTGTTTCCAATTGTAAAATATTGTTTCACAAAAGCCATAAAACTGTTTTTCTGCTGAAAGTAAAATTTTTTCTGAAGAAAGTTTTATTTTTCTTGGCCTATAAAATATTTCTCTTCAATTATTGTTATATAAAACCATTGTAGGTATTATTCTGCACAAAATTTTTGCTACAGGGAATATCTTAATTTAGAAAATTAATAACCAATAACAATTGTTATCGTTAATTTTTATCGCCTTAAAAATTTGAAGTTTTGCGTTAAGGATTGGAAAAAAAATAAGAAAGAGAAGGTAATAAAAGATGAAATAATACATTTCAAACTATTTATTAGGAAAGCTATTTAGTTGATTAGGCTTAACTACAGCAAATAAAGTAGAGAAATACTGTATTACTTCATACATAATAATAATCAGATTTTAAAACTGATTTTGGATATGCACATATGAAGTATAGTATACTAAATGATGTCTAAAAAGTATAGCAAATAAAATAACATTCATGTTGAATTTTGATAGATTAATCTAAACATGTTGAAATCGTGACTATCAGACCAATACACAATAAATTTTTAATGTCATGGATGGATGTTAGATCTACGGAAACAGCCTAACTTGATAACAATGCTTAAAATTAGCTATAAGTATCTCAATTAAGAAACAGACAAAAGAGACTGTCCATCCACATATAAGAAGGACAAAAGGACTTAGCAGATCTTCTACTTTTAACGGTTGAATATTTTTCTCCTCATTTCGTTTTATATCATGTTCTTTCCATGAATAAAGGTCTTTATTTATTATTCCTGCATCGTATAATCTGGATATTCTGAAAAATATAAATATATGAAAAAGTTTTAAAATAAATTACATTTGAAATTTTGTACATATAATTTGTTTAAATATAATTTATGAAACTCACATTCCATGCATTCGTTTTCGAAACGCGAAATCTTTCCTCATTGCATAGGCTGTTTGAAATGTAAAAATGGAATCATCGGATATCACAAAATTTTCTAATCCATATTTACAACTGAATTTGTTCAGAATATAATCAGATTGAATGTAAGCGAAGTTGCCTTTTAGGACTTGTTTAATCCCCTCATCAAATGTATAGTAGTGATTATTTATGTTTATATGGTTTATTAGAAGTCTTCCATAATCTTTATTTGATTCCTAGCGACAGAATTTGTTCAGAATATAATCAGAATGAATGTAAGCGAAGTTGCCTTTTAGGACTTGTTTAATCCCTTCATCAAATGTATAGTAGAGATTATTTATGTTTATATGGTTTATTAGAAGTCTTCCATAATCTTTATTTGATTCCTAGAAAAGAAATTCATTTAAGTACATTTTTGATCATTAAAGAATGTACAAATAATATGTGATCTAAATAATATGTGTAATCACATATTATTTAGATCACATTCTATTATTTATATACATATTTAGATATTATCTAAATATGTATATAAATGTTATTTTAGATATTATCTTGTTATGTTAGTGTTGTTATTTTAGATATTATCTAAATAACAAGACATAGACAAATAATATGTGATCTAAATAATATGTGTAATCACATATTATTAGATCACATTCTATTATTTATATACATATGTCGGGAATTGGACATCTTGACTTCCCTGGTGGGAGGCTGCCGGAAGAAAACAAATAAACGGCACCACTCAACAGGAATGTGGTAATTAGACCAATTTAGGGAGGGGTTAATTTCCTAAGGATGCCTTGTGATGGATGTTATTCCTCGGTCGCTTTGTTTCCCCTTTTTTAATAGTTTTGTTTTTAAAACTGGAGAGAGGGGACGAGCGTGTAAAAAAGAAACGGGACCACGGGAAAGAGAGGAAGAACAAGTCAGGAGGACAGGGGCAGTGAGGGTGAGGTGAGCATCGAAGAAAGACGTGTAGAGAGAGAGAGAGAGAGGAGAGATCGCATGGAAAGAGGATGGAGCGGGTCAGAAGCTACGGGCTCTGGGTTAAAGTTCGGCTGAAGTCAACGATAGAGAGTTGCCGTCGAGGTTCTTTGGGAAGATAAATCCCAGAGTGAACAGAAGTGGACCGGGTAGCGGTGGACTTCTGGGGCGTTCCGTGTGGATTGGGAAGGATTCTCTCTTCTGTGTGCTCATACTTCTACCCTCCTGTGGAGAACTGTTTTGTCTGATATTTATCGCGAGTGGAGTCACCCAGACTCTCTAAAGTGCATATTTTTGTTAGTGTATTTTGCTTTATATATATAACTGTAAATATATTTTGTGTTGTAAATAAACTTGTATATTTGAAGACCGTTGTGAGTCTGTAGAGGAGTAATTTCAATATCGAATTACATTATAGCACGGGAAACAAACTCGGACCACGAACTTTACTACGTACATTAATATACTTGATAAATGAAGTTTTTCCTGTAGTTCCGCAGGAATATTTCCCTTTTGCAACAGCATCTGCTAATTGTGAGAAAGTAGTTGGTATGGTTTCCAATGTAGGACAGGTTAGAAATGATTTAAGATTTCCACTATAACTCATAAATAAAACTATAACCGAAAGCAGCCATATTCCAATGAGAAATCTAGGTGGAAATCGACGAATATTATTTAAATTGGCACCTGAAAAAAAGACAATTTATTGCATGATCATTTATATTTCTTTAACAAACATTTTATTCCAAATTATAGAAAAGGTGTAAGTACCTTGATAAACCAAAGTTCCAAAGAGGAACCAAAACACTTTCATTATTGGCCAATAAATATTCATTTCTTCTAATGAAATTTCTTGTTCAATCGCTTTGTGGAGAATTAAAGTAAATATCGGTAAAATAACAGAAATTGCTATCCAAACCTATTGAATATAAAATATAATATGACTATAAAATAAATATTTGAATAAAATAATTTCATTAATTCTATTAATGCTGTAAAATGAAGCCTTTAAACTATAATGCATATTTTACGAAAAAATTTTTAATACCTATTTCATTTTATTACAAAAACATTCAATTATTTTTGTACCATTTAAAAGCTGAAGTTATTTTTTATGAATAAAAAATACTATAAGTTATTGTAAAGTATCCATATAATAAAATCCTTATGATTGTTTTTTTCAGCAATCTCATAGGTTACAATAATCACGTGATATATTACCTAGCCATTTGGTTAACAATATATACTTTCAAAATTGGATTATATTGTTATTAATAATGTGTTCAAAATTTTTTTAATTATATTTAAAAAACTACAGATATTTACAAATGTCCATATATGTAGTGTTGGAGCGACTTCACATTCGCAGTGACTGTGATCGCAGCTACTTAATATAATTTGAATACTGTATATATGTTTAAATTTTTATATTTAGACCAATTCAGAATGAAAACATATCAGAACAAATCTGTAATTCAGCAAATCAACCAATAGAAATAATTCAACTAAATGATGATGGTTATGATTCTCTTCAAAGACAGGAAGTACAAGATGAGATATTGCACACTTCAACATCTATTCAGAGTGTCCAAGCTCCTAATCATAAAAAGAAAAGAAGGTTAATGTCTGCTTTTGAAGAAAAAATGTGTAAGTTAGAAGAAGAAAATTGGCTCATACAAAAACAATATTTAGAAGAAGAATTTAAATTAAAAATAAAACATATGGAAGAAGAACATAAAGAAAAATTAATTGAGTCACAGCTAAAACAAGAATATTTAAAAAAGAAACTTGAAAAAATTTAATATACAGTTTTTATTTTTATATAAAGAGTATTTAAAAAAGAAACTTGGAAAAATTTAATATACAGTTTTTATTTTTATATAAATTATTTATCTGTAATAAGAGAGATTTATTAAAAAATTGTCAAAATATTCTTGATTTAATATGTTTATTGAGTCACAGCTAAAACAAGAATATTTAAAAAAGAAACTTGGAAAAATTTAATATACAGTTTTTATTTTTATATAAATTATTTATCTGTAATAAAAGAGATTTATTAAAAAATTGTCAAAATATTCTTGATTTTATATGTTTTAATATTAAGTGATTACATATTTTTATTAAATAATTTAATAAATACATGTTACTTATGTACTAAAATGATTCAAAATTAATTCTTGGCAAACTGCAATTCCACCTGTATCATTTTGGATGTCATGTTCTTGAATTAATATTGGAGGTTCTAAAAATAGTTAAATGAAGATTGAGTTTAACATAGTTTATATTGTTTTTCTTAAATTATTTTAAGACAATAGCTTTGGATATACAGTACATGATTTTTATTTCACTAAAATTTAGAAACTTTTTTTAGTTATTGGAACAGATTATTAACTAGACTATTGTCATACTTTTTAATATTACTATATATTTATGAATGCCTCTTATTGATTCTTTAATAATGCAAATTGCAGGAACTTTAGACATAATCTAGAAAAAATTTTAATAATCTATTAAAATTTATACCTTCACTGATAATTGAATCCAATAATATATCATTATGCTTTAGAGCAATATTATGTACAATTGCTGCTGCAACAATTACAATTTCAGCTGTTATAACTTTACTGTTAAGCCATAATATAAGCAAGCAAACTTTCTTTTCCACCATCCAAATACTCTTTCTAATATGTTTCTTGTATTTTTATGTGAGGCATTATATTTTACCTCAACTCTAGTATATGGTTGTAAGAGAGGAGTTAACAAATAGTGCAAACAAGGATATCCATTATCTCCTAACAGTATACCAGAAAATTGTTTTCTATCAAACTTTTTTTATTTCACAATTATCAAAAATTCTTGCATCATGTGTTCCTCCTGGACATCTCGTTACAATATTTATCTTACCATGAAAATCAGATATGACCTAAACAAATTATGAAATATATAATTAAAATTTGTTATTTTAATATACGTATTCTATTTTATTTCAATATATTTAGATTTCATGATCAATAGAACAGTTTAATTTGATAAATAACAAGTTATAGAAAATAATCTTCTTAATTTAAATAATCTGTAAATAACATATTCATAATGTTCAGTATTTTCTTAATCAGTTAATATTTAATATTAAAAAAATAATTTATGAAAAATTAATTTACCTGCACATTTAATGAATAATATTTTTTTCTATTTATGTATCTTTGGGCTTGATTACCTCCAGGATTTATAATTCTTATGTGTGTGCAGTCAATTGCACCAATCACTTTAGGAAAATGAGCAATTTCATAAAATTTTCTTTGCTTATTTGTCACCTCAGCTAATGATGATGGAAAATTGATATATTCTTTGTATCTAAAAAATATAAGAATATAAATTATTTTACTTTACCGTTTAGTGCGTATAATTTAATTATGAATTTATCATTAAATTCATTACTATTATATTATTACAATACTTTTAAATTTGAAAACATGCTATGTAATATTACCTTTTTGCCAAAGAAATCGATACTCTTTTTATTATTCTTGAAATGCTTGATTGGCTAATTCCTATTAAATCCCCTGTAGATAATTGAAATTGGCCAGTGGCAAAAAAACGTAAACTGGCTAAAATTTGTAAATATGGTGGAATATCTGTGCTTCGTTCTGTGTTACTTTGAATATCAGAATGAAGTTTTGAAATTAAATAAAGTACTGTTTCTTTTGAAAAACGATATCGTCTACAAAACTCTTGTTCATCTAGATTTGAAAATGGATTATTTCTATCTCTTATGGTCACTCCTCTTCTAATATTTGTAATTGAATTAATACGATTTACTACTTCTACGACATGTACTGTGTGTAGTACATTGACAGACGCCATCTTTTAAACTTCAATTAAACTTACTCCCTCTGGCGGTCTAAACTAAGTCTATTTGCTGAGTCTAAAACTGATTTTAAGAAACTAAGAGAGATAAGAATACCACTTTACTGGTTTAAACCTAAGACTAAGTTTAAACCATAAGCTTAGATAGGTCAGAATACGGGTCCAAAGGTTTTTTTAACTTGCACGTACACTCTTACCCCGTTTCGGGTTAAGTGCGTGATAGCTACATTTTGTAAGATTTTGTCGCAAATATAAAATTTTCAAAAATGATTTAAACGGTATTAGCTGTGGAATGCCATTGTTAACGACCCTGCCAAATATCTATAAAATAGGTTGAAATACCTTCATTTAAAGTCCAACTTTGTAAAAACCGCTGGCACTTACCCCACTCCGCCTTAATACAATTTAACCCGATTTTATTTCTTGACATTGATGTTATTAATGATAAGATCATTTCATCGTGAAATAGTATTGATCAAATTATTAACTTTGAAAGTAAAACAGTTGGTTATAAGATAGCCAGGTTTTCTGCAGATTGTAATTCTCTGCTGCACATTAACAACTCTGAATCTATTTTATTGAATTTTTTAAGTGTATATTATTTTCGAATTTGATACGAAGATTATATCTGTAGATCCATTTGATTTAAAATTGCGATTGGGCAAACATCTCAGGTTTTCCTGTAATAATTACGGAAAAATTTAATAGATTCTTTTGAGGTTCAACATATAGTTACGCCATCCAAGTGGAATTTCACCAAGTGATTTGAATCCCGTGTCTTCAATTATTCTAAAATATTGACATTCTAAGAATTGATGATTAGCTTATTTCAGTATTCTGTGTATTTTTTCGAGCTACTTCGGCAATTTCCTTGTTTAAGTCCATTTCCGTATAGTCGGCCGGATGGCCGCGTGGGAAAGCTTCGGCTTACCACCCTGGAGGATCCGGGTTCAAATCCGGGTCCCACACCTCTCAGTATTATCATGAGGTGGTCCGGGCCCGGCCTGTTGAACCCGATCCTTCAACCATCCGGTTGACTCCGGGCCCGGCCTGTTGAACCCTATCCTTTAACCATCCAGTTGACCCCATCATGGGTGCTGGCCAGCCTGTGATGGGAGCTATAAATCGCCGCCGCTAGATACAGAATATCCTATGAGGATATGACGGCGTAATAAAACTAACCTAACCTAACTAACCAAAGATTATATCCGGTGCGTAATCGTAATAAAACTAACCTAACCTAACCTAACCATTTCCGTATAACATCAAAAGATTTTAAATGATTAACGATATTTTTATATTATAAATAGAAGAATTGCAAAAATAACGACATCATGTCATTTCAAATTAAAAAATACTCGCTCGGATAAGGCATACATAAAAATAAGTGACAAAATAACATATCTTCAGTGTTGAATTTCAGCCGGCAGTTATCGGTACGATCGTACCCGTTTGTTAAAATATTTAAATGTGTCAATACCGTTTGTTCAAGGTATATAATAACAACTATGCTAATTATTTAAGCAGTCATTTTAATATTTTATATATACTTTACTTTATTAAGATAATAAAAGGGACGTTTCCTGAATACACGTCCACATATTTATTAATTTTTGATTACATAAATACATATATATATTCTGTATATTCGTCTACCATAGAGGTAAGAAGTATTTAGTATATCTAGAGTGCGCATTTCCCAATCGCCTGGTCGGCCGGATGGCATGATCCTAGAGGATCCGGGTCCCACACTTCCAGTTTTTCAGGAGGGGTCCGGGCCCGGCCCCGGCCCGTTGAACCCCATCCTTCAACCATCCGATTGACCCCATCACGGGTTTTGGCCAGCCTGTGATGGGCTCTACAAGTGGCCGCCGCCAGATACAGTATATCCTATGAGGATATGGCGGCGTAATCTAATTAACCTAACCTAACCCAATCGCCTGAATGGAAGCAGTTGAGGAAACCGACCGCCATATTGGATTAGTAATGCGGGGCAGCGATGTATATAGATTTTTCATTTTTTTCTTTACGAAATGGTCGAATTATCACTATTTTGATCGAACATGGAAAAATTAGTCGAATGAAGTGCATTTTGTTATGAAGATATTGAGTAAATTACTTTAAATTAGTAAATGTTGGAATGCTGAAGGTAAACAATGTATTTTGGATAAAAAAAATTGTTTCAGATTTAATATGTATAGAGTGATAACATATATAATATGGTTTATATTTCTTTGAATTGATTAAAAGATATTCTCATGTCCACATTTTATGGTTTATGATGCTTATTTTCTTTAAACCATTGCAGTATCAAACTATCTTACTTCTTAGTGAATTATTGTGTATTTTTCCACACAATTACGTTGATTATACATCCATATTAAGAAATTATTCGCAGTAGTTATAAATATGCATATTATTTGCACTTAATTTGCAAGTTATCTTATAGGGAAGAAAAAATTTGCTAACTAGTAGCCCGTTTATACTTTATTTATTTAGAATAAAGTATATTTATAATTTACTAATGGATGCATATACTGTATATATATAGTATATACATATATACACACACATATATAAGAGGGTACCTTAATTTATATTATTAAATCTTAATTATAATTTTAAAATCTATGTTCCACCTGAAAAAACGACAGATCAATATGTCAACTGAAAGCTGCTTTTATATTTTACATTCCAGAGATGTATATGTAGTAATTTATATTAGTTATTAATACATTAATTACTAGTTAAAAGTAATTTAAACGATAGAAGTATAAATGAGAAAATTTACTAGAACAAATAGTTATATTTTTCTGAAAACATTTTAGCAATTTTGCCTGTAGATGCTTTGCTTTTCCAATTTAACATGACTCTATGATGTTGAATTGGGAAAACGTTACTCCAAAAATTTAATACAAAACTTTGAATTACATGCTTTATTTACATGTGAACACAAATTTACAAATTTTATATCTAAATTAACAGAACATTAAAAATTGCAAATATTGAAGCACTAAGCTGAAAAATTAGTGTCATTATCTACAATTGTGGAATTATACGTACAAGAAAGAAAATACAATTACATATCTGCTTACTTAAGATCAAATTATTATTTTATAATAACAGTAAGATCAGTTGAGGGAGTCAATGGTAAAGTGGTTCAAGTGACATCCTGTCTTGAGAAAACAGCTTATAAATTCAAAATGTAAGAGATAATCTGCATGATTATAATACATCAGTTTACACCTAAATGAGGTTCTTGCAATCATGAAGATAGCCTACTACATTATCAGGAATTAAGTTCACTTGTCTCTGACAAGAACAATCTTTGATTGCATAGGGAGTGGCCAGTATGATCACCAGGCACTGTTCTTACATTCTGATTTTCATTCTGTGGAAGAGGGTCTGCATTTTCATCTTCCCTATTTCTTTTCATTAATTTTCTTGGTTTTGTTGCCTAATATATTAAAACACATTATTATAATTATGTATTATGTTTCCTGGAAGAAATAAAACTTTAAAATTACACAGGTCTTAGTGTGTAACTTCAGAATCTTACCTTTGTTAAGTGAGGTGGAAAATTGAAATGTGTAGGAACAGCATTAGCCCTTAAACGGACTATCTGTCCATTTCTGTCTAGCTGTTTTTCCTCGAAATGCAAGGAACAAATTACAGACGATGATGTAGGCTTCCATTTATCTCGCCTTACTGCTCCAATCTTGGTAGAGAGGAGTATTGTCTTTTGGAAATCTATAGAAACGATTTAAATATTCAGGAAACTAGTAAGCTATCAAAGTATATAAATTCGAAGAATAAGATCATCAATTGAAATTATCAGAATGGAAACGGGATTGGTTCACGAAATTAGTAAAATAAACATTACCTATGAAACGAAATTCCTTCTCCTTTTCTATGAACGCTTTTACAATTGTAGGCACAAAAACTTAAAGGCATAGCACTCAATCACGTATACATTTGAGATGATAAAAAAACGTAATTCGGTCATCTGAAATGATAACAGCTGATGATTCTGACATAAGCTTACTAAACCAATATGGCGCCCGGATTCCTTAACGTTAGACGGGTTAAGCGCCCTCTAGACTTATTAGTTCCTACCTCTATGATATTTTCATATATAACTAGAAGAAACCCGTAAATTTAATCATGCTGCTATATCATTTTATATTTTTGTAGCGTTGAATCCTTGCACTAAAATTTGCTAAACGATTTGATTTGGTTTGGTTTGGTTTGTTAGATTAAGCCGCCATATCCTCATGGGATATTCTGTATCTGGCGGCGGCCACTTATAAAACCCATCACAGGCTGGCCAACACCCATGATGGGGTCAACCGGATGGTTGAAGGATGGGGTTCAACGAGCCGGGCCCGGACCCCTCCTGAAAAACTGGAGGTGTGGGACCCGGATCCTCCAGGGTGGTAAGCCAAAGCTTTACCACGCGGCCATCCGCCGGCTAAACGATTTGAAGTGTATAGGATTGTCATATTCAACTTTAAGAATAGGATTTCAGATTATAGATACCGTATAAATTAAATAAGACATACCCCGAAGTTACGCGGTAAGTAGGACCGACGAAAATCGCGTAAGTCAGGGTACAACTTTGCATATAAAAAAGTAAAAATTTGGTTTAATTGGGACCAAGGACTAACAAAATAACTACTTTTAGAAGAAAAATGATTAACAAAATTCTTTATACATTTAATACATATTAAAAAAAATGAGTTGAGTAAAAAACTGTTCACTTTTATTTAATTATCACACCATAATTTCAGCAATACAAGCATGACGTTGACGAATTTTTCCTGACTACAAGGATTGAGAATTTTTCACCGCATTGATAATTCTTTCATTTTTTATTATTGTTCTTACTGTGGATTCCGGTAGCTCAAACTTTTTAATTCACAAATTTTCATTCTGTTGTCTAAACCCTTGACAATCTTACCTTCCAAAGATATGATTTTCATTTTCTTACTAGGTGCAGGATTTGCTTCGTTTGGACGACATAGTTTTTAAAGGTTCAGAAAATGTATAACAAAAAAATCGTAACTATCGTCGATGGAAGAATCGTAATCATGCAAGTAGAATTCGCGCGAAACGCGTCCAATGCGAATCACAGCAAGATAGCGTGCAGAAGTGTTATCAAACGAAAAAAATCAAGATCTGCGTAACTTCGACTTCGTGTAAGTCGGGGTATTACTGTATAAAGAATATGATGTTATGTTCATTTGAATTATACTGATAACTAAATATACAGTAAATTGAAAACATTCTATTAATAAAGCACATTAAGTTCAAGAAATGTATTATTATAGTTATATAGGAGATAAAAAATTTATAAAACAGCAATCTGCTTAAAGATTATATTTAAGTATAAGATTTCAAGACACAAAAACATATTGTTACAAAAAAAGGCGATTATCATTTGTTTTTAAATATTTATTTTTTGATGGTTATAAATTGTACAATTTATTTTAGTAATTATAGCAATCTCCTTAAAGATTATATTTAAGAATAAGATTTCAAGACACAAAAACATATTGTTACAAAAAAGGCGATTATCATTTTGTTTTTAAATATTTATTTTTTGATGGTTATAAATTGTACAATTTATTTTAGTAATTAAACATTTCAAACAGCTCTCAATGAAAATGCAGAAATGAAACAGAACATCAGTGACATATTTTATAAAAAAATGCTTTTTCCTTAATGTAAATTTAATGTGTGATATTTCAAGTGATGCTTCAGAATAAAACTTTTATTACAAGTTTCACATTTGTAAGGCTTTTCACCTGTATGTATTCTCAAATGAGTGGTTAAATTACTTTTATTGGAGAATCTTTTACCGCACACCTGGCAGCAAAATGGTCTTTCACCCGTATGAATTCGAAGATGTTTTATCAAATCCGATTTGGTAATGCATCTGTACTTGCAGATGTCACATTGATAAGGCTTCTCACCCGAATGTGTTTTTACATGATCTCGCAAATGGCTACCTCGACTGAATCTTCTCTCACAGATGTTACATTCAAAAGGCTTCTCTCCGCTATGAATCCTCAAGTGCACATTTAAGTGGCCTTTTCTGCTGAATCTCTTCTGACATGTATCACATTGAAAGATTTTTCTTTGTCCGATCTTACCTAGAAATAAATCAACATTAACAGTTTAATATTATGAAATATGTCAATTATAATTTAATATTTCTTTAACTACAATATATATTAAATATAAAAATATTATTCCTGGAACAGATATCGAAATTCAAATTACAGAAATTAAAAATGTTCTTAAACAATGCTAACAAGAAAACAAATATCGCTGTAAACATTGATAATTCAAATGCAACATTTTACAAATATATTATTTACATTTATTACATTTTACAAATATAATATTTAAATTGATTTTGTCAACCAGTCTTTTTAAATAACACTATTGATGTTATGTTTGAAGAGAATAAAGATAGGCTTCATCTTATTCATGAATTTCGATTCTTTTCTGTAATTTATCACTGAAGTATAAAAGTCATCGTTTCAGCAAGTAAACACTTCTCACTTATAATTATCCTTTCCAATAAATAAAATGCTTTAAGGCGTTATCGATCCTAAACTGTTGTATTAAATCTCGAGATTGAAAATTCTTTAATAGGAACCATATTCATTTTCCTAGACAAAAAGAAAATACATATATATATTATATACAAATCGTAAATATAAGTATAACGAAATTTTTATTTTTATTGATAGATAAAAGCGTATAGGAAAGTTTCAAATGCTATTTAATAGTTACAATATACTCCCGATTAACCAATGTAGTAGGAAAATTAAATTCCCCGGATAATACACAAAATACTCATCAGGGATTTTAATATTGAATAATAATAAAATCCCTGATGAGTAATAATTTTGAATTTCTGTCCTTCACTGCTGTTTATCACTGATATTTCCATGACATCGCTTCAGTATGTTCCATTCTTCCTGTAATTGTTCTTAATACACAGTCTCCTTTAAGGCATTATCAGCATATCGATCCTAAATTCTTCTGTAATAAATCTCGAGATTTCCGTAAGTGAAAATTCGCTAATAGGAAGCACTTTAATTTACCTGAATTAAACAAAGTAAAATTTAAAATGTGTTAAATAGAATATATATTGTTATAAATCAATTTTTAGTTTTTCTTAGAATGAAACCATTTGCAGAAGTTTTGAATGCAATTTTAATTAAACTATTCTCTCGATTAACCAGTGTAATCGGGAAATTAATTTCCGTGGATAATTCGGAAAATATTCTAACATCGTAATTATGAAAAATTTGCCTTTGAACAAAATAATAAAGTGCATACATACAAATATCCTAATATTTATTGAAAAAGGAAAAATAAATTGGTATATTTGCAGGAAGATATTATTGCAATATTTGTAATATAATATTTTTAATTTTCTGCAATTTAATAATTAAAATTTTCCGTAATTTTCTAAGATATAATATAGAAAAGAGTGTGAGGCATTTAGAAACCTTTCAGATAATGAACACATTGATGATTAAAATCATTGCAGTGATGCCGATTAATCCTGAATAACCCGCAACCGGGATTATACTGTATATTCATTTTAGATTATTCTTGGATGAAGCTTAATCGTTGAACATCATGCATATCAATCGTTGAACATCATGCATGTTGTTTCTGCAGTTTGGCCAATATCTGTCTGTGGTAATGAATTTTGAACGATTAAATATATGATTTATAAAAAATTTTTCTTAATGCCAATTGATCAAATCAATTGGCATTCGTAGCAATTTTAAAGACGTATCTATAATCCTTAATAAAAATTTCTATTAGTAAAAGTTGATTTATTATGAATAGACTCAAACTTTAACTACTTTTCATTTAATTCTTTTTTCATCCTTTCCACATCTAAATAGAATATTATATGAATTAGAAATGTCTGGTGTCCGTGTATGTACAAGATAATGTGCGAAAATATCCTATTTGAATAAAATTCACATATGTGTATTGTCTATTTGACACCAAGCTTATAGAAAATGGTTGATATCTATGATTATTGATGTAGTAAGTTCTTATTTTGAGCAATATGTCACGTAAATATTACCCGATTCGAATGAAATTTGTGCACATTATTGGAATCTTTCTGATAACCAAACCTATTGAAAATAATCGATAGTGGATCATCTGTGACTAAGATATCGGCTTTCAAAAACGATATCTCTGCTAGAGAATCATTTATACTAAAAATGATCAAAATCGATCAGCTTATAAAGCAGTAATAATGAATCGACTTTGATTTTTTTTATCATACACAACCTAGCAGATCTCAATAACATATAAGTTTACGAATTTTATTCAAATCTGTTAATATTTACTTAAAATATCGTTTTGACAGCAGATGTCCAGCAATATATGGTCTTATATAGATAATTTTCAATATAAAGTGCTCCCCGAATATAACACTGTCGTTTATACCGCGAGTCTTTCCTTTTCTTTTCTTTTTTTTTTTGAAAGAAATTCTGAGAAAAATATAATGCAACCCATAATTGACGTCCATTCGCCTTGCTAACTTCGTGTCGCCATATTTAAATAATAACAGAACTAAAATTAACAAAAATTCCAGAACTATTATTATTATTTATTGTTTTATATGAAAATAAAAGAATTTTCGAAAGTTTTGTTTCATTAGTCTGCTTTATCCTTTAATCTACTGATGTTTATTGTCTCTCTCGACGTAAATATATGTCATAAATTATTGTCACCTAAAATATCTTATTCAAATGAGTCGATCAGTTAATGCTTTACATAAAATCTGTGACGAAAAGAGGAATTAAAAAAATCTTATGAAACTCCCGATAGCCAGATGGTATGCCGCTCGTCCGCCATCTTATTGCTTGCTATTTGGCGGTGACTTGAGATGTAATTCAACTTTAGAAAAAAACGATGAAAATTATTAATAAATATTTTTTCTAAACTGTTAGTCGTTATAATTAATTCTGAGGCGATCGGCAACTGTCGAATTCTCATTACGTATTAGCAATTCATAACATTTCTCATCCGTCTCTTATTGACTATTAAATAATGTCAAATATGCAGCTATGTTTATCAGGATCAATAGTGTAAAATTAGAAATGTTTATACCAGTAAAGAATCACTAAATTAGAGTATAAGAGAAGCGTCGGTTATAGCGTGATTGTCTTATAGTGCGGGTCGGATACCACCCCGCAAATCCGCGTTATAAATGGGGAGCACTGTTCTTGGTTCTCTAGAAAGTTCCAATAATGTACATAAATTTTACTCAGATGTATTTTCCTAGAACATCTGTGAATGTGCTAATAATATTGATCCTATTTTGATCATTTTCAATAAATCTGAAATCAATAAATTTTAATAATCAAAAAAGATATAGAATCAAATAATTGGAAAAACGCACGATAAATTCTCCGATCTTGGCTAACTTAATCATTAGGAGTTCCACATAAGATAATAAATAAAGTATAATTTAAGCTTAGCTGCAATTATTTTGGATATAAGTTTGGATTTTCCAATTACCTTTTAAAACAAAGTCAATCTTTGTACAGAAAGATGTACTATAGCCAGAATGAAATTTTGTTTTCCCTTTATATATAAATCTCTTAACGATAAACAATGTTTCTAATTCCTGCTTGTTTAATTTATTAAGTAAATTTGATTTTCTTAAATTAATTACAATTAATATTTCCCCAAATAACATTTTAATTTAAAACACATCTATGATAGATTATCTCTCGATTGTTATATATTAAATTCACCAGAGTTTTGTCTCCATGTATTTCTATAGTTTGAACAGATTAAAACTATTCTCTGTACTTTAGATCCGTACAAGACACTTTTCATTTTAAGGATTAGTAGGAAAATTCTAATAAACTGAAAACAAATTTTATTATAATTAAATATTATGATTCCATAAATAGGATATTAATTCAATGTAGAACTAAAACCATTGAAAATAATTTTGATAAAGTATTTTAAGTCAGAATCTTTAATTATTTTAAAATAAAGGACACGTTTGGAAAATATAAAATTATTGCTTTTCCAAACTGATTGTAAATATATAAATTTTTAATTTTGAAAGAAAATGTTGTTAAAATCGGATAAAAGAGTCCCTGCTGATCTCGAAAATTTATCATTGATATCGTTTGAACTCTGCCACCTGTAGAGGTTCTGTGGAGGAGAAAAAAGAACGAAAGGAGAAGAAGAAGAAAATCGACGCTTTTTTTACTGATTTTTGGAATTTTTAAAACTATCCTCTTGATATATCTTTAAATTTGCCGTCGCGCCTGAATGGCATTATATCAATTTATAAGAATATTTTTTTCATAAAAAATGACCATAATCTTACTTATTATAAGTGAAATATTTTATCTGTAGATATTATTTTGAAAGAAAATGTTGTTAAAATCGGATAAAAGAGTCCCTGCTGATCTCGAAAATTTCTATAAATTGCATACATTACAATAAATCTTGCAATTTGCCGCATAAATTTTCATAAAATTTGGTTATTTGTTGTTTTTGATAATGAATAAGTAGAATAAATATTATTTTTCAAAAATAAACCTTAAAATGATTAGTTATATATAAATCTGCCATATTATGATGAAACATTTATATTTATATAAATGTAACTTAATTAACACGAAAATATGAACAAATTATAACCAAAAATTTAATATTTTAAGATTACATATAAAAACATAAATAACTATAAACGTTATAAACCTAACTATAGTAGCATCTTGTTAATAAGAATTAAATTAACCAATTAAAATATAAATTTAAATAACAGTCTTACATGAAGATGTTATATAGAATCCTAATATCATTTAATGATTTCTTATATTTTCCATAGAAAATCAATTAATATTTCTAATGATAATCATTAAGTCTTACGTTAGTTTTCATCGCATTAAGAATAGAAACTACTCATTTTCCTTTATTTGAATATGATTTTAAACTTTTAAACATTTTTCACCTCAAGAAATTTATTGACTTTTGGGAGGGCTATATCGACCAGTTTAAGAACACTATGTTTAGATGCACTTTCTAAAAATCACACGATCAACTACCGAATCAAAATAGGATAATGGCATATGCGTTAGAGAGTTTTGTACAGTCTACGAAGGTTTCAAAACTTCTTATTTAACTACGATGATGATATATATTTTTAGATATTTTTTCTGGAAAAAAATTGGTAAAAACATAAAATCAAAAAAGTTGAGTTAGAAGCTAAAAGAAAAAAACACGTAATATTAACGCCAACGCAAAGTCTTTCATGTGTTAATTTCCGTCTGTTGGAAATTCAATTTCACTAAAATTATAATTTTAGTGAAATTGAACACAAAAATAAAAAACAATCACGAAAATATACTAACTAAATCATAAAATATTTATCAATAAAAGCAGGAAATTAACAAAAAACTTGAAGACAAGTTTTTTACTCAGTACTATTGAAGGATTTCGATCATAAACAAAAGAGAAGTTGCAAGTGTAAAAGATCGATTATCAATTTTATAATTCTATCATTCGATTTTATATATTTTAGAATATTAAAAATGATCAATAACCATCTATTATTATAGAAATAATAATAATCTGGTTTACATTATTATCAATAAACTAGATTTTTTAATGGATTCTTATAATATACTGTGTGTAAATTTTATACAAATCAGATAATTTACGCGAGATATCATGCTGACAATTAGATAGCTAGCTAGATATGATTTCATATCGATCATTTTCAACAGACTGTAAAGTGTTCCAATAATGTAAATTTTATTCAAATCAGATAATAATTTTGGTAGATATTGTGCTGACAAAATAACGGATAGTTTTAACTCACGTGTTATTTTCTTCTATTCTGGAATGGAGAGATTAAAAAATGAGAAAATAAAATTAAATATGCTAAAATATAAATTCAATATCTAGAACTTCAAAATAATTAATATATATTATAGAAATAAGTTAAATATAATAGTAAATTTTAAAAATCAATTGACATATATACAATCACTACTGTTAATACTTATTACTTTGATCCACATTCTTTTGAATTATTGTATATGATGTCATATTTTGTGTTAGGATTATAGAAATAAGTTAAATATAATAGTAAATTTTAAAAACCAATTGACATATATACAATCACTACTGTTAATATTTATTACTTTGATCCACATTCTTTTGAATTATTGTATATGATGTCATATTTTGTGTTAGGGTCTGAGAGAAATGAAATGGGAGCTAGAACTATTTCACCTCTCTCAGATTATTTTCAATCACTTTCACATAAAGTTCATTACCATAAATTATTAAATTTTTGGACGTTCTGGATCCAGCTCCAATTAAATAGTTCTCCTCATCTCTTCTATCTGGGCTTCTTTTCTTTTTACTGCAGCAAAAATCATGTATTAATGAAAAATTAACAAAAATTCTGAATTATGAGTGGAATTTAATATTTAAACTAATGCTTTTATTCCTAGAAAATATTTTTTTATATATTTTCTAGCCGCAAAGCATCCGTTTCGATATTAAAAATTCTATTTATAATTCAAAATTTTTATTAATTTTTCATTAATATATGATTTTTACTGCAATAAAGAAAAAAAAAATCAGAATTTTATTGCGAATTTAAAATTAATAAAATTTAATCATTATGAGTAGCAGGATATTTTTTAAATATCTTTTAATTGTTACAGATTAAGACAAACCACCAGACTTTGATTCTGTGTTTCTGTAGTGAACACATATTTATTTTAAAAAGCATTGTTTTTGTAATCTTCTAATTAGAGTATAAACTAAACATGTATCACGTGATAAACGATATATCATTAAAAATTAATGCCATAAATACTCGTGCTAGTTCTCTACAGTAAACAATGATGCGCTTATAGATAAATCCATGCTAGAAAATAATTTAGTTTACAATCTTTTGTTAATGTAATTTTAATCTATAAAACTTAACGAATTTTCAATTCAATAAACATTTCAAAATAAAAAAAACCAACACAATCGATAATCATTCTGAAGATAATCTACAAATAGATAATAGAGAGAGTTGATGCTATCTGTAAACAGATATCATCAGCTTTCTAAATTCTGATAACGTTTATTTACATGATAGAATAATTTTTTGAATAAAATATAAGTGTACTCAGCACAATTTTGATACAATCTTTTTCTTTAAAAAAGCTTTCTTTTTAAGTTACTGCTTATTTTTTTAGGTTTTTTTTAAGTACATAAATTTTACTTTAAAAATTTTATAAAAAATAGAATTTTACAAGTTCAAATTAAATATTTTAATACAAACAGTGGAATTTTATTTACAATCTGCGAGAAAATATTTCGACTATAAACAAATAAGAAAAATCGATCAAAACACAATAAAAATATCTCATCCGAAAGAGACTTCTTCATTATCTTTTATATTTGTGACAATAGTAATATCGATAACAGTAATGTTCTATAACATCTACTGAAAGCGCGATACTATATACAGTCATCAGACATGTTTTTCTCTTATCTGAAAGTTCATCCTGTCTATAATATTACGGATATAATCTTTCGTAGTCAATAGTTAATGCTAACATTTAATTTCCATTATCAGTTGGTAAATAAAGCTCTTCCTTTGTTGAAGAATAAGACAATTTCCGTATAAAAATAACGAAAAAAAATTAAATTTAAATATCATCATAAAGATAATATTAAAATAAAACTTTTAAATGGTTAAAAAATGATATATTTATAAGAGTAAAATTGTCGTGGATTTTTATTCCATTAAAAACACTATCCGGTAAATGTTAGTGCTTTACATAAAAATACTAAATGTTAGACTGAATCGGTCTTAAAATTTTATTGCAACTCTTTACTCGATTCAATTAAGAATGGAGTGGAGACTTTTACTTCCTCTTCTAGAGAATATCATTAACATCTCCCATTGTTCAGTTAGAAATCCAGGCTTTTCTTTGTTAGAAAATGGATGTCCAATCTCAATACGTCTTGACGAAATTGCTCTTCCAATACAGTTCTCTCTAACAATATGAATAGAAAATAAATCAAAAAAGAAAAAAACTTTGTAAAGTTTATTAGATAACATCGCTCTTTCTAATCATCGATCGAGATTTTACACTAATTTTTCATTCTTTTGTTAAAAATTCTTTTATAATTAAACTGATGAAAATTTATTTAAAAAAATCCTTTTCAAAATTTTCTATTATTATTTTATAATATGAATTCATTAAAATATGCTTATAAAATTATCTTAATTTACATAAATTTAACAAACATATTTTTAATTTTTCTTATAAAGCTATTTTTGAAGTAGGAAAATAAAGATCTACTTTAATGCATCAACAGATATATACAAAATAATTTTTTTATTGTTAATTAAGCAAATATTTAAGGAAACTTTAACGAAAGCAAAGAGTTTACTTTAAAAATATTAAGAAATGTTAATATTCTTTAACTATCGATTTAAGCCGAACTAATAGGATTTATAAACAAGTTCATAACAATAAAATTATTTAATTATTCATATTTAATTGTATTTAATTAATTTAATATAAAAGTAGAAAATAAGTTAAATGTTTTAGAAAATTATAAATATTTTTTTCTCATTCATTATTTTTTTAAGGTAAAGCTTTCTTATAATAATGACGCGATGAAATATATGGAAGGAAAAAATTCAAAAAATATCTGTGGAAATAAGAAGCACTTCAAAACTATAATGTATAGTTTATCTGTAAGTTAATTATAATACGAACTTTTTATAATAGTTTCTGAAGTTTTACTTATTTTTTTAACTACGAGCGATATGTCCATTTAAACATTCGATTACTTTCTATTTTGTTAACAAAAAGTTTTCCTCTTGAAAATATTTTCATTAAAAAAGCGTTTGAGAATACTATAGAAATCTTAAGTGGTCAACTCAATACTGGCATTCCGTATTGCAATACTGAAAGATATTTTTTGTATTGCATTAAAAAAAGCAGAATGAATATTTTTTAATAATTATCCGTTTAATTTAACGAATATTAAAAAGTCAAAATAAATGTTTTATGCAATTCAATAGTATTTAAAAACATAGTTTTTCAGAACAACCAAAACAAAACAACTTTCTCATTTCATCAGTTAAACTAATCAATATTTACTACATTTTTGCAATTTAAATGTGTTTCTGACATTAAATTTTCATAAAAAATAACAATTTAAATATTTTTAATATGCATTTTTACCTTAAACTCTCAGAAAAAATTAAAATTAAAAAAATATATTGTATATTAAATTCGCATATAATAAAGTAAAATAACTTAAATTTTAATTTGATATTTAAATGCTTGTTTTTGCTTAATATTTACGAATAAATGGCATCCCCATATTGCATTAAACATCTTGAACTGCTGCTTAATTATTTATGAATCTCCAGTAGACAACCGTTTACTCACAAGCCAACAAAACTAATGTAGGCTAGTGATCGGTGGAAAGGGAAATGCAATTATCTAACTGGTTTCTCCTTCTAAGCAAAAAGTATATCGAGTTTTTGTCTATAAACGAAAGTTTGCCATATCGAGGAACAAAAATAAATAAAACTTTCGTTTACAAGATGAATAAATAATTTAATGTATGAATAGAGTTATAATTAAGCGTTGCCTTTTTTTACTAAATAAATATTTGATTAAAAAACGATTATTTTTTTGTAAATTCAACTATTCTAGTTTTAGTAAGATTAATGTTGGTAAGTATTCACCGTGAGCATCATTTTCCATTTTTCTTCTTGTCAGTTCGAAACTAATTAAGTAACTTGAGAACAGTGATCAATATTTCATTTAATAAGTGAAAGTTAGAGATTTTGTTTTATTGCTTTCTCTAATCGTTATTATGAAAACAAAGAAGCGAAATTTTACTATAAATTTTTACTGAATATTTGAAAATATTTTCTTGTTGAATTTTCACTTAACTTCTGTAAATTTGTTTATTAAACAAACAGTAAGATAGCACGACAAAAGCATTTCAATGTTATATTGTTATTAATAAATTATAAATAAATATCGGTTTAATATAGAATATTTTATTTATAGATATAGTATAAATCATATCAAGTTTGTAGCTAAACTTTGTTAAATCTTAAAAACTTTAGTTAATAATTTGTTAAATACTTAAAAAAAAATAAAAAAGAACAATATCTTTAGTATTATGTGTATATACTGTACTGTATATATATTTTTATATAATATTTGATAAGTTTCAAATTACTTATCAAAAATATATTATCTAAAAGTATGATACTCAAATTTTGTAATATAAATATAATATATAGTAATATAGTAGATAAGAGAAAATTTATCTGGCAGACCTATAGGTTATACTGTATTATCGAGAACATACAAGTATTGATATACTGATATTAATCACAAATTCTTAATGAACAACATATCTAAAACATCATGATTTATCCAGATTTTATTTTTAACATAAAATAGACTTTTGGTCTATGCTGTTAATAATTTTATAGATCAAAAGTCTATTTTTAGTCAGAGTAATGATAAATGTACCAGAGCCTCTTCACTCGCCATTTAATAACAAAAATATTACTTAACTTTTCCATTTCCCGGAACTAGGACCCAGAAATTGGATTTTGGAAAGCATGTGTTTGAGTTACGAAATATTGTTATGTAGGCGTAGTATGCTTGTTATATTACAGAATGGCGGGGTGATTGAATGAATATTCAGATTTTGCCACTTACTGTGATGGGTGTTGTTATTTAAATGTATTTTTCCTGCCAAATATAATATAGATAAAATTAATAAAATTGTTCTAATGAATCTATACAAGAAAATGTTAAAACATTGCACATATTTCATATTAATAAGTTCTTTGTATGATTTAAACTACGAGCCATCCTCTTACAATGAATATCTATATTAAGATTTCTTCTTTCTTCACATAGGAATAGCTAGGTAATCGGCCCATATAATTCATTACATTAAGTGTCGAACCGATGACCCTTATAATAATTAAACTACAAGCCAAACCCTTACAACAAATATCTAATGTTAGATTTCTTTTTGTTGATGTAAGGAAAACTAGAGTGATCAGCTCTAATACTAATTTAGGATATTTTCCAAAAGTCATATATAAAATTTTCTTATTAATAATTATCTTAGTATTATATAATATTAAAAATAATAAATTGAAAACTATAACTCTAAAGGATATAACATTAAATTTAGATTAAATTTAATGTTATATCCTTTTTGATATTTTCGGATGCAATTTGACAGAATTTGCATCCGAAAATTTGAAGTAATTTCATAAGGTAGACTACTGTATCTTATTATTCAAAGCTCTTGAATTTTTGCCATGTCTTTTATTCCAGTATTGGAAAAGAAGGCATAATTATATGAATAATTCTATAAAGATACCTTCATGTGATGAAATTCTATATTCAATATTAATGCCTTAAGTAAATGTATTAGATTCCATCTGTAGTATGAATCCGAGAATAATATGATCTATATCTGAATCGAAATATATGGATGATTTCGGATCCAATACTTAGAATTTTTAAGGTTTTATGATCCCAGACAATTGATTTTTAAATCGTTTACTTCTCATGCTGGCCACATCAAGGATATTGATCAGTTCATTGAATTCTAAAATTACTCATATATACAGTATATACACAGTCGATTCTCGTTATTCATGGATTCCGTATTCGCGTATTTGACTATTCGCGAAAACTTATTTGTAACCAGAAAATCGATTTTCGCGGCGCTTTCGGGCTTATTCGCGGACTCCCGCTGAGCGGAGACAATGTAAACCCCATCTCTCTCTAATAAAGGAAATTGTGAGTTCCAAACGTAGTCGTTCTGCCAAAAAGTCTCATTACCTATTCTTGCTCACTTCATAGACCGCGTCGGCCGGATGATCGCGTAGTAAAGCTGTGGCTTAACACCCTGGAGAATCCGGGTTCAAATCCGGGTCCCACACCTCCAGTTTTTCAGGAGGTATAAGGGTCCGGCCCGTTGAACCCCATCCTTCAACTATCCTGTTGACTCCATCATGGGTATTGCCCAGCCTGTGATGGGCTCTCTAAGTAGCTGCCGTCAGATATATAATATCCCTGGTGTGATATGGTGGCTTAACAAAACTAACTACAGACCGCAGGCCAAAAGCCTGTTCATATCGTCCGCAATTCCCACAGAAAAATATGACCCTATACTTGAATGCAATTTAGGCCCTAACTTCCCGCGCATTTGCTCCTTAGGCTGAGATTTTAGAAGATCTGAGGCAAAACGCATGCAGACAAGACGGACGCAGTTTTCAACTCAGTTCAGGAAGGTCCCACAGAAAAATATGACCCTATACTTGAATGCAATTTATGCCCTAACTTCCCGCGCATTTGCTCCTTAGGCTGAGATTTTAGATCTGAGGCAAAACGCATGCAGACAAGACGGACGCAGTTTTCAACTCAGTTCAGGAAGACAATGTGTCAATTGTCACATCAAAAAACTATCCATCAAAAATAAGATTTTATTTACTACATAGTGCTTTAAAAATTAAATAAAGGTTACTGTAATTATAATACTATATATAGTACTGTACTCTGTATATACTGTAATTATTTATAAGTACTGTAATACACATTAAATAAGGTGCCTTTAAACAGAAAAACAGACATAAAGCAAGGATGAAAATGTTGGAAAGGTTTGCAGGAATTAATCTAAATTAACATAATTTTTAAACTAAATTTTTAATATCGAAGTAGAGTTGGAGAGAAAATGAAAAAAAAATTTTATTTCTGTAGCTCAATACATTATTATTTTATTAGTAGAGAATATCAATTAAATATTAGTAGTAACTATTTCATTGGTTATCGTATAGGAAAAGCTGTTAAAATACGAATTTCCTGTATTATATTAGTTATTTCTTCATATTATATTTAAATAGAAACCCTTAAAGGAACGTAAGCTTATATTTAATCTGTTTAATAAAATCAGCCGAAACACTTCAAATATTTAGTTTTAAATTTTGTTTTACTTTAAAATTATATATTACATAATATACAGTCTGAATTATTGCAATATTTAAGAAATTTTATTTCTAGTTCAAGATTATTGCGATAAATAAAGTTTTCCTTCTTCTTCTTCCTTCACTTATTAGGCCTGGTGGCCTGTTACGGTCTCACACCATCTGCGACGAGGTCTACCAACGTGTCGTTTTCCCAATGATATGTAGTTCAGAATCTTTCTTGGAATTCTATTCTGTTCCATTTTTTGAAGATGGTCATTTCAATTTTTCCTATATTTGTGTATGTGATTAATTATTGGTATCTCTTTAAGTTCTTCCATTATTTCACTATTTCTTTTATAGTCGAGACTGTGTAGCCTACAGTCCTTTTCATGAAACGCATTTCTGCTGCAATCAACCTTTGTTCATCTCTCTTTTTTCAATGTCCACGCTTCACTTCCATAGGTCAGCACTGGTCGAGCCAATGTTTTATATGCTCTAATTCTAGTGTGTCTTTGAACTAGAGATGATTTGAAGACTTGATTAATAATACCTAGAGCCCTATTAAATTTTGTAATTTTATTGTCCATGTCTTTTTCCTCGTTGTAAGTTAAATTGTATCCAAGATAGGTGAAACTATTTACTTGTTCAATAATATGATTGTTAATACAAATTTTGCTTCTGATAAGGTTATCACGATGAAACTATTTACTTGTTCAATAATATGATTGTTAATACAAATTTTTCTTCTGATAAGGTTATCACCAATAAAAGCCATAATTTTTGTTTTATCTGTTGAGATTTCCATTCCAAATTCTTTTGAAATCAAGTGGAGATGATGTATTGAAAATTGTAGATATCTTTCCGAGTTTCCGTGGAGGCAAAAAGAACCTGATCATCCGCATAAAGAAGTGTGTCTAAATCAATTCTTCCAATCTTGATACTTCCATGTACTGTTAGTCTCCATCTTCTTATAATGGCATTACTATATATGTTAAACAAGAGACGTGAAAGAGGGCAACCCTGTCTAACTCCTTGATTTATATTTTTCCAATCTGATAGTTTCATATTGACTCTAATTGCAATTTGGTTATTACTATAGATATTATCTATTGCTCTTAACAAAGTATTAGGGGTGTCATCACTCTTCAAAATGTCAAATAATTTATTTCTATTTACATTATCAAAAGCTTTAATGTAATCAATAAAAGCCGGTATATGCGGCGGCATCTTTTTTTGTGATATTTCACAATCCGTAAGTGATTTTAAAAAACTTTCAAAACAAAAGTTGTTTGTTTTTCATAGTCAGGAGGGGTCCTGAAAAACTGGAGGTGTGGGACCCGGATTTGAACCCAGATCCTCCAGGGTGGTAAGCCAAAGCTTTACCACGCGGCCATCCGACCCGACAGGCATAATTGGACAGAACTGTGAAAAACAAACAACTTTTGTTTTGAATGTTTTTTAATATCACTTACGGATTGTGAGATATCAGAAAAAACAAGATGCCGCCGCATGTACCGGCGATTGGGCTATTCAAGCATAAGAAGAATAAAAATCAGACAGAGAGAATGTGTGTACATTGCTAAACATTATTGAAGCAGCAAAGAGTAGTATTATGTAGATTTAAGGCGAATTCTGGTACTCGGTAGTAGCACTCGAACCGCAGATATGACAAGTCTTTCGCCATCACAGTTCAGCATGGAACCATTCTCAAGAACATGTATTTCTAGACTTGTTTCAGCCCTTTATGAGTGCCATGGATGTACACAGATGCCCTCTGTCTGATTTTTATTCTTCTTACTGCTTTAATAGCCCAATCGCCGGTATATGCGGCGGCATCTTTTTTTGTGATATTTCACAATCCGTAAGTGATTTTAAAAAACTTTCAAAACAAAAGTTGTTTGTTTTTCATAGTTCTATCCAATTATGCCAAAATCGGCATTGGTTTCTATTGGATATTTCATAGTTGACACCTTGTGTCCCTACGATGGCCCCACAAAATTTTTATCATGCCCATTCGATTCTTCAGGTATACTTTGGTAATCAAAATTTTTTCCCCTACTTCTTATCTCATCGCATTTCTGAGAAAAAAGGTGGTACGGGTGTTAGAAAATTTTCCTATGTCATCGCGTTTCTGAGAAAAAAGGGTGGTACGGGTGTTGGAAAACAGCCGGTATATTAATGTTGAAAAACTGTTTAAATACAGTCAATTCTCGTTATTCGCGGATTACGTATTCGACTACCCGCGAAAATTTATTTCTAACCACAAAATCGATATTCGCGGAGCTTTCGCGCTTATTCGCGGAATCCTGCTGAGCGGCGAAAATACTGTTACAAATGTAAACTTTCTCTCTCTAATAAGAAAAGTTTTGTTACCAAATGTAGTTTCTGAATCGGTTTGCCGGAAAATTTCTTATCACCTATCCTTGCTCATTTATAGACCGCAGGTAGGCCTAAAATCTGTTCATATCGTCCAGATGTCACATAGAAGAATGTGACCCTATGCTTGAATGCAGCCTGAAATTTAGGCGCCTAACTTCCTGCGCGTTTGCTCCTTACGCGGAAATTTTAAATCTGAGACAACAAGCGACGCAGACAAGGTTGACGCTGTTTTTCAATGCAGTTCAGAAAGACATCTTGCAACATCAAAAATAACCTTCCAAGACAAATTTAATAAGAAATTTAAATATTTTGAGATTTTAATTAGAATCCGTCTTCCAGAGGGCTTCCTATGCGGATCGTTGAAACCACCAAGTGATGTTTTAAAACTGCGTACGTCACAACTAGTGTTGAACATCGATAAAACCATCGATAGATAATATCGATGTTTCCTAACATGGATTTTTTTTGTTGGCTGTCAGTAACAGCTACATTGACATATTCTTCATATATTTCATAGTTTATTAACTAAATACTCGCTGGTATACCGTTCTTCCAATATAAAAACATCCAATGCTACATTGAATACTTTATTTTCCTCATTTATAAAGTGGACAGTCAAATTAATGTAATTCCTCTTCTGGATATCAGTCCATAAATCAGTTGTCAATAAGCAAAATTTCTGTTTAAGCTGTTGTTTGAATATGGACATACGAAATGTTAAAATACTTCACAATCCAAATTCTCATTGGCATATTGTCTACTCACCATAATTATAAGAGCTTGATTTATCTTATTTTCTGGTGATTCATCTGATTTGAACTCCTCAATGCTCCTAAACGTCTCAGAAATTTTTCTTTTGTTTTCTTGGGAGAGGTTGTAACGATGATGCTTCATTCAGTTTCTTGATAGCATTTTCCTTCCTTCTGCAAGTCTTTCTGACCTCCAAGAAGTTGTGGATGTTTGCTTTCAAGATGACACCTTAAATTATTCATGGTATTACCACTAGTTTTCAGTTCTTTTGAATATATGCAAGTTGCAGAATTACTTTTATTATCAACAAAATGTTGCCACAGAAAGGTTTTCATGGCCGCATGGTAAAGCTTTGGCTTACCACCCTGGAGGATCCGGGTTCAAATCCGGGTCCCACACCTCCAGTTTTTCAGGAGGGATCCGGCACGGCCCGTTGAACCCCATCCTTCAACCATCCGGTTGACCCCTTCACGGGTGTTGGCCAGCCTGTGATGGGCTCTACAAGTGGCCGCCGCCAGATACAGTATATCCCAAGAGGATATGGCGGCGTAATCTAATAACCTAACCTAACCAGAAAGGTTTCGGAGACATACTTAATGAGTTACAAAGGTATATACTTTGAAATTAAAAAAACCGAAAACGTTTCGAATATTAATTAAATGACGATAATAAAGTGTCTCACGTGGCAAATATAACCACTAAATCAATATTTTCAGATAGATTGTTCGATTTTCCTAATGAAAAATAAATAAAATCATCACCAATTATAAAAAATTCTATTTATAAAAATATTATATTATTGCCTAAATGTCTGTCTTTTGGGGTATTCAATGATTGGCAGAGGCGGAAACGTGAACCATGTTATTCATGCGAATATATTTTAAAATTATTAAGTTTATTAAATAAAAGAAAAGTCACTTATAAACGGAGAGAATACTATAATTAAAATTTCTCATCATTGAAAATTATTAAACTAATATGTAGTGAGAAATATAATATGTGATAAATAAGAATGCGTAATTAATCGACTAATCTTTGAACTTTGGAAATTTACGACATTAACATACTGCTAACGAGGGATAATCAGAAAGTTTTAATATAATCGTAAATTCTAGTAAGAATATGTAACTTACTCGATGTGACATAAAGTGGTAGACTCCATATTAACTTTCATGCTATGAAGCCACACAGAAGGTACCAAAATGCCGTATGTGGCTAGCGAGCCGCAATTTGGCCACCATTTTTACAATCGCCTTTTAAATCAAATAGATCTACATATATAATCTTCGTATCAAATTCGAATATAATGTAAACATAAAAAAATTCAATAAGATAGATTCAGAGTTGTTAATGTGGGACAGAGAATTACAGTCTTCAGAAAACCGGGCTTTCTTATAAACAACAATTTTACTTTCAATATAAGTTATTAAGTTTATCAATACTATTTCATGATGAAATGATGTTATCATCAATATCATCAATATCAAGAAATAAAATCGGATTAAATAATATAAGTCGCCATATCTAATTTGGGGTATGTTATACCTGGCATCGCCCACTTTTAGAGTCTGATAGAAGCTGGCGAACACCATGGTGAGATCAACCAGAAAGTTGAAGAATAGAATACAACGAGTCGGTCCTGGATCTCTCCATAAAAATAGAGACGACTAGATCCTCCAGGATGACAAGCGAAACTTTTCCACGCAGACATCCAGCAGACGAAATGAAATCATATTCAATAAACAGCGTAACTGGAAATAACATCTTGTTTTAGTATAAAGTTGTAATTCTATTATATGGTAATCCCATGAAAAATGCAAGACAAATAGTTTTATAGAAAAAAGCTTAGTATAAATACAATACTGCACATATGAATCATTGAGTTTTATGTAATTGTTATGTGTAAGGAATGTAAATATATGAAATGTTCATTTGATATATGCACACACGCTTCCACATATTTATTTAATTTCGATTATATAAAAAATACATATATATCACCGTACAGGCTGTCAAATATTTTGAATATCAACTTGTATATCTCCATTATTTCTAAAATTTACTGTAAAAATTGAAAGTATTCAAATTCTAAACGAAGTGTATATTTTTTTAAGCTTTGATAAATTATATTTCCTTCCAAGATAAATTTAATACGAAATTTAAATATTTTGAGATTTTCATTTGAATTCGTCCGCCAGAGTGCGTCCTATGTTCAAACCACATACTGATGATTTTAAAAATGTACAGGTTTTATCGAAGTTTTCAGCTAAACGTACGATGAAAAAAGAAGGAAAATATAATGGTAGTCGAAAAATATTTATTATATATAAATTATGGTTCGATAAGATTTCCCGCTAATATATGGCTAATTGTTGAAAATTATATGATTGCATCATTTGAAATAGTTTTATTTATCTACGTACTGATAAAGATAATGGAGTCATTAAGTCAGAGAAACTGTTTTTTTTTTATTTATATGCCGTCTGAATCTGAAAAACAGTAAGTACAGTTAGAAATAAGAGTGTAAAAAAGTAAGTAGATATCTTAATTCACATTATTAATTACTTTACAACGTATTCAATAGGAAAAAAAGAATGTGGTTAAGACCTTATCGATTTAGTGAGACACATTTATTTTATTCTTGATAAAGCAGATGTTAATATATATTAACATCTACTTTATCAAGAATAAAATAAATGACAGGCTTTAATGTATGCTAAATTGCGACATATTATTCATAGAAGCATCGCACTAGGATGCAAAAAAACGAGAACAACAGTCAAGTAGAATCCTATCGTTAACGGATATTAACTGCAAATTATGTCGAGTGATGATGCATGAATGATGTTTTATCTTAGATGCACTATTTGAAAGATTTTAAACGCATCAGACTCTTCTTTATATTATATCTTAGATAATTGCGGAAAAAATCTTATTATTAAATTGAAGAAAATTAGAAACAAATTACAGTTTATTACAAATTCTAAAATTTCTTTCTGCAATTAAAGGAATTTCTTGTGTCCTTTTTCAATAAATAATAAGAGATTTGAATATGTATGCACTTTACTATTCAACATAAATTGCATATTGTCCATAATTACGATATCTGATTATTTTCCGGATTATCAGAATAGTCGGGAAATTAATTTCCCGACTATTCTGATAATCCAGATAGTAGTGTAAGAAAAATTGAATTCAAAACTACCTTAAACGCCTTCATCTATCCAAAACTAAAAACATAATTATAGCGGTATATTTATTATTTAAATATAATGGTTTTTAATTTTTTCTTCTTGTTATCCAAGAAAATCAAGATGGTTACTGATAAATAATTTCAAGTTAAGAAAATCTGGAGATTTAATACAGAAGAATCTAGGCAGATATACTGATAATGCCTTTACGGAGACTATAGTTTTTATTAAAAAGTATGATTGTACGAACAATTACATGAGAAGTGCAGAAGATGCTAAAGCGGTGTCGTCGAAACATCAGTGATAAACAACAGAAAAAAAACGGATATTCAAGTATATTATGAAGCCATCTTTGTCTTCAAATATGAAATATTTCTAAAGTTATCTAAAAAGATCGATTGAGATGATGCAATTTAAATATTACTTTTTAAAATAATGTTGTTTTTCATTTGTGAATATTATTTGTAAAATGTATTTGAGTGCTGAATGTTGTAAACATTAAGCACTCAAATACATTCACTTTCTTGCTTGCATTGTTAAAAAATTTTTATTTTCTATAATTTGAATATCAATAGTTGTTCTTGGAATAATATTTTTATATTTAATATATGTAAATTTGATGAAATATTAACTTATAACTGATTTATTTCATAACGTTAAAATATTAATGTTGCTTCGTTTTCAGCGAATTCCAGCCAAAATAAGAACTTTCAATGTGAAACATGTCAGAAGTAGTTCCGTGATAAATACACCTTAAAAGTGCACTTGAGGATTCATAGCGGAGAGAAGCCTTTTCAATGTGACATCTGCAATTACAGATGCATTAAGAGAGGTAACTTGGAAAGACATCTTCGAATTCATACAGGTGAAAAGCCATTTTGCTGCCATGCGTGTGGTAAAAGATTTTCCCTAAAATATAATTTAACTATACATTTCAGAACACATACAGGTGAAAAGCCTTACAAATGTGAAGCTTGTGATAAAAGTTTTACCTTTCAAATTCAGTTGAAACGTCACATATTAAAGTTACACTAAGATAGTAATATTTTAATCAAAATGAATATGTTAAATTGTACAATTTATATCTTCCAAAAAATGGAAAACTGAAATTCAAAATGACGATAAAGGCCTTTTTTGGTATGTTTTTGTACTTGCTTGGAACTTTTATTCTGAAGTTAAACTTAAGCAGATTGCTGTAAAATATTTTCATCCCCTCTGTAACTATATCTTCTGGTGGTTAATTTGCATTGTTTTTTAACAGAATGTATAAAATTCAGATAGATTCTAATACTTTCTGCTTTATGTCAGATTGCGATTATAAGTATAAAATCATTCTCAACTAATCTTATTTTAAATATTTTTTCAGTTTATTATACAGTCGAAAATGTTTAATGAACATATTTCCTAAATGGCACTGTTTTGGAGTATAACCCTTTAAATCTAGCCAATCACAATCGAGTACACAAAGCGTCACGACGCGTCGCATTGCGTCGCTTCCCAATTTACTACCAGGTTAGTAAGAAGAAGAGCAACGCAATACTGTACCAGGTTAGTAAGAAAGTAATTTAACGTTCGAAAATGATGATGATCAAAAATGAATGCTACGTTGGTAAAACAATTACGGTTTTATTTAAATAATTGGTTGCTAATTTAGGAAACAATCTGTTTTCGATGCTCTAAATTTTTTATGAGTTTTTTTCAGTATTTAAAATTTATAAATGATTTTAAAATGCAAATAAGCATATTTTTAAAACGTTGACTGTTCCGAAAATGATGTGACAAAAGTTTTACGCTTTATATCTCTTAAACGGAGTCTCAAATAAAAAACGCGACTAGAATTTTTTACTCAGAATTTTATCTTTTAGTCTGAAAATTTTTGATCGTCACCCAGTATATTAAAATTCCGTCATTGATTAAAAGAAAAAGTTTCCTGTGGATTTTGTCTTTTTAGAGAAAGTATTATTTTTAATTTTTAAATTAAAAACGACAATACTATAATTTTCCTTATTTTGTAAAAACGACAAAAAGTCGTTCCTCGGATAAAACTAAATTCACTTTCCTGATACATACTACTAAATGACACATTACATTATTCATAATATAATTTATGTATTTTGCGTTTCATAGAATAATTTCATGACTCTCAATGATTAATATCAACTTTATTTATGCAAGCTTATTTCTCTAAAGCCAACTGTATTAGAGTTATCATGAGATTATTACAACTTTATAATAGATCAAGGTATTATTCCCAGTGACGCTGTTTATTGAATATGATTTTCTTTTGTCGGCTGGATGTCTGCGTGCTAAAGCTTTCGTTTCTCATCTTGGAAGACTCGGGTCTCATGCCTCCACTTTTTAAGGAGAATTCCAAGACAACTTGTTGTATTCTATCTTTTTTAACCTTCTGGTTGTTCCCACCAGGTTCTGATGTTTTCCAGCTTCTGTTAGACTGTAAAGATTCGTTCCTATTATCCGCCGCGGATAACGAAATGGTCAAAACAGTCACTAATAAACGTGGCAATAATCACGTCCCGGTAAATATGATTCCTCCAAGATTCTTTGTGCCGTTCCCATGATTCATTTCAAGTAAAACAAAATGTGTTCAAGCAACAAAAGACACCTACTGTTTATGAAATAATGCTAACAGCTGCAGCGAATGAGAAACTGAAACAAAATCGAGGAAGAGAAAATGTTGGATCGAACATATTTATAAGGAGAAATACGAACAAGGTTTCTATGCAAATATGATTAAGGAGACCAGATTTAACACTGAATCCTATCTGCCAACGTTCAGACACAAATACATGGATGTCCTTGGTAGACGTTAATTCGATAGATTTTACCGTCGCGGTAAAGTTGAATCCATCTAGCCTAGTGGTTCCCAAACTTTAGTTGGGCATGCCCCAACTAAGCATCTCTAATCTTCTGATATTTTTCTAGTTTCATTTCAAATCGAATACTGATATTCTAACATTTTTAAGAGAATAGTGTTAATATTTCAATAACATGCTATAACTGCTTATAGCGATCATAAATATTTCGTTTTATCCTATTTACTACATTGTTAGGAATTTATATTCCCAAATTAATATCTACTTACGTTTTCACGTTTTTAATTTTAACTATATTCACCGTTGTTCAGATACAGATATTTCTAAAAAGTCGTTAACAGTTTTCCTCGGCTTAACGACGCCATTTTCTTTATCAGAACATACAGTTGATAAAGAATAATTTAAATGAACAGATAACTTTGAACACTTACTATATATTACCGGGAAATTGTTATTAATTGAACGATAGTTGTTACATAATAAATATTTTTCGATTATCAATACATTTTTCGTCTTTTTTATCGACCTTGGTAATAACGTAAGTATTTTTATAAAATTCAATTCGTAGTTTGAGTATAGGGCGCACTCTGGAGGACGGATTCAAGTGAAGATCTCAAAATATTGAAATTTCTCATTAAATTTGTCTTGGAAGTAAACATAATTTATAATAGTATAAAAATGTTCAATTCGTTAAAATTTGAATATAAATATCGATTTATAGGTTAAATTTCAGAAATAATGGAGATGTATACAATTTATAATGAAGATATTTAATAACGGATACGATGATATATTATATAATCGAAATTTAATGGACGTTTGTGTGCGTAACGAATGTAAATATAGCAAATGTCATTTATCTTCAAAATACATTGGACTGGCGTTTTTATGAACACCTAATTTACGAACTATTTAGTTTAGGGATGGGCAACCTCCGGACCGCGGGCCACATTGTTTTATTATATCTAATACCTACGCTATGTATACTTACATATCTGTACGTTCTCTTTTTTAAATAAATACTATTATTATCAATTGTTTTTGTTTTGGCCCGTGGCCAACCATAAATCTTTCTATACGTCTCCCTACAAAATAAGATTTTCCCACCTCAAATTTAGTTCGACCCAAAAACCTAGTGGTTCCCAAACTTCAGTTGGGCATGCCCCAACTAAGCATCTCTGATCATCTGATACCCCCGTGACAGAATTTTTATTATTAAAAAAATGAACACTTATTCATGTGGAGGAAGCCTAAAAGGCCAACAATTTGGTTCTATACAAGCTTCCAAAGAACATGGCATTCAGGAAAGAGAAAAATAATAGAAGGAAAGCAAAGTTGAACTATTTGAGGAAGAAATCACTATGAAATTGTTAAAAATAATAATATGAAGTGTTATGAAAAAACAGCAAATATAGTTTGAAAATCGCTGTGTACATCCCTAATGGTGCGGCCGGATGGCCGAATGGTAATGCTGACGTCGTGCCCGCAGGAGGACCAGGGTTCGAGTCCCAGGTCTGGAACTGGCCCGGTGATCCCAGTCCTTCACCATCCGACCCCTTCCATGAGTGAGGGTGCAGCCCAGGTTGAAACTGGCCTGCCCCCTTAGTAATCTCACTGATTGAAAAGAGGGCGTAAAATATCCAAAAAAACTCCCTAATGTTAATTAATGCAATTCTCATTTACGAACTCTTGAAAATCCGTACGAGTTCTCAAAATCGAGAGTCCGCTGTAGATTAAACATATACCGGGTGTTTTCGAGCACCCGTACCACCCTTTTTTCTCGAAATGCGATGAGATAGGAAGTAGGGGGGAAAATTTTGATTACCAAAGTATATTTGAAGAATCCAATGGGCATGGTAAAAATTTTGTGGGCCCATCGGAATAGGGGCACAAGGGGTCAACTATAAAATCTCCAATGTAAACCAAAGCCGATTTTGGCATAATTGGATGGTTAGGTTAATTAGATTACGCCGCCATATCCTCATGGGATATACTGTATCAGGCGGCGTTGCCTCCTTGTGGGATGTTCCTCACTTTGGAACTACAGATCTAGGCTCTGGACGGTTGTTACGCCGCTGTATGACGTCAAAACCGCACTAATTTCGTCAGCGCGTATTCTTGGAGGCGGTTCCGCGCTAAACGGCTTAAAAGTGGTCGACGCCAGGTAAAACATAAACCAAATGAGATATGGCGGCTTATATAATATAATTTAACCCATTTTATTCCTTGACATCAATGCTATTAATTATAAGATCATTTAAACGTGAAATAGTATAGATCAAATTATCTTACTTTGAAAACAAAATTGATAATTATAACATAGCTAGGTTTTCTGCAGATTGGAAGTCTTTGTCCCACTTTAATAACTCTTCCTATATTACTGAATTTTTTAAATTTGAGTTAATATTATATTCCAATTATACAGTGTGTTTTCTAGCACCCGTACCACCCTTTTTCTCGGAAACGCGATAAGAAAGGAAGCAGGGGAAAAAATTTTGATTACCAAAGTATACCTGAAGAATCGACTGGGCATGATAAAAATTTTGTTTGCCCATCGGAAGTAGGGGCACAAGGGGTCAACTATGAAATCTCCAATGGAAACCAATGCCGATTTTGGCATAATTGGATAGAACTATGAAAAACAAAAACTTTTGTCCTGAAAGTTTTTCACTTACGGATTGTGAGATATCATAAAAAAGATGCCGCCGCATGTACCGCCGATTGGGCTATTCGAGCAATAATAAAGGAAAGAATCTGACAAAGAACATCAGTGTACATCCATGGCGCTCATAAAGGGCTGAAACAAGTCCAGAAACCCTTGTTCTGGTGCTCATAAAGGGCTGAAACAAATCCAGAAACCCTTGTTCTTGAGTATGACTCCATGCTGAACTGTGATGGCGAAAGACTTGTCGCACCCGCAGTTCGAGTATTACTAACTAGTACCAGAACTGGCCTTAAATCTGCTTAATACTGCTGTTTGCTGTTTCAATAATGTTCCGAAATGTACACAGATGCTCTCTATGAGAATTTTATTATTATTATTGCTTGAATAGCCCAATCGACGGCATATGTTTTCGTGATACGAGTACCAGTACTGGCCTTAAATCTGCTTAATACTGCTCTTTGCTGTTTCAATAATGTTCCGAAATGTACAGATGCCCTCTATCAGAATTTTATTATTATTATTGCTTGAATAGCCCAATCGACGGCATATGTTTTCGTGATATCTCACAATTCGTAAGTGATATTAAAAAATTTCCAAAACAAAAGTTGTTTGTTTTTCACAGTTCTATCCTTTTTGTTAGTAGGATTAATTAACTATATTAAATCGTGCTAACGAAACTTCTAAAGAATAGAACATACTTTACCTATTATTTGATTTTACCCTGAATTATAAAGAACAAAGCAGTTATAACCCGAATTGTTCCAACCTTTAAAAATTAACCTAATAACTTCACTAAAAATTCTCTGTAAACAATTTATATATAATTATAGATTTCAGTTTATCATTATTTGTAATTATTCATATTTATTTACTCTTTTCCTATTTTCCAATCATTTAGCTTCTCGTATTGTATAAATTTATGTTCTAATTTTAATAAAATAACATATATTATAAAATAAAAATAATTAATTTTATCAGTAAATCATACAAAAGTAGTTTTTTAACCATTAGACCAGATATCTATGAAAAATTGAAGAGTTCCCTATGACGTCCCTGCAAATAAACAGAATATGACAAATCACCACTTGCTGTATAGTCAGGCATGTCATGTTACATTTCTCTTTTTATTGTTGAATTTTAAGTCAAATTTCCGAAACTATTCGTAATGATTTGGAATATCATATTAATTTTAATAATGTCTGTGTTATATTATGTAGATGGTGAAAATTAAATATATTTATATCTACATACATAGTTGGCTGTGCCAAGGATTAATTAACTATATTAAATCGTGCTAACGAAACTTCTAAAGAATAGAAAACATACTTTACCTATTATTTGATTTTACCCTGAATTATAAAGAACAAAGCAGTTATAACCCGAATTGTTCCAACCTTTAAAAATTAACCTAATAACTTCACTAAAAATTCTCTGTAAACAATTTATATATAATTATAGATTTCAGTTTATCATTATTTGTAATTATTCATATTTATTTACTCTTTTCCTATTTTCCAATCATTTAGCTTCTCGTATTGTATAAATTTATGTTCTAATTTTAATAAAATAACATATATTAAAATTAATTTTTTTTATTTTATATCAGTAAATCATACAAAAGTAGTTTTTTAACCATTAGACCAGATATCTATGAAAAATTGAAGAGTTCCCTATGACGTCCCTGCAAATAAACAGAATATGACAAATCACCACTTGCTGTATAGTCAGGCATGTCATGTTACATTTCTCTTTTTATTGTTGAATTTTAAGTCAAATTTCCGAAACTATTCGTAATGATTTGGAATATCATATTAATTTTAATAATGTCTGTGTTATATTATGTAGATGGTGAAAATTAAATATATTTATATCTACATACATAGTTGGCTGTGCCCATTTTACATATATTTGTAATTCAGTATATAATAAATTGAAAATTCATTAATAACTGTAAAGTTATACTGTATAATAATTTATTTTCAAAAAATATTTAAAATTATTCGACCATTTCCCTCAAGCTGTACCATTCTGTCCAATAATGATCCTCTATTTTATGCATTCTGTAAAAGAAGTACATTTAAATACCAGAACTGTAATATTAGTATGGTTGTAGAGGAGATGAAAATATTTAAACAGCCATCTAGGTAAAGATTATATGTCAGAATAAACACTCACAGCAGACACATAAACATGCTGTTAAAAAAGGCTTTTATTATAATTTTATATCTTAAATTTTTCATTTTTTTAAAGATATCAATTATACAATTTACTGTAGTAATAAAACATTTCAATCATTTCTCTAAATGGATAACTCAAAAAAGAATAATTGTGAAAATTTTATAAGAAAATGCATTCTTAGTGTATATTTAATTTGTGATATTTCAAGTGATGCTTTAGAGTAAAACTTTTATTACAAGTTTCACATTTATAGGGCTTTTCCCCTGTATGTATTCTGAAATGTTTGTTTAAATTACCCTTAATGGAGAATTTTTTACCGCACACTTGGCAGCCAAATGGCCTTTCACCTGTATGAATTCGAAGATGTGTTATCAGATCAGTTTTTATAAAGCATTTGTACTTGCAGATGTCACATTGAAAAGGTTTCTCACCCGAATGTCTTTTCACATGTTTTTCAAAACTGCTGTTATCATTGAACCTTCTATCGCAGATGTTACATTGAAAAGGTTTCTCACCCGAATGTATTTTCACATGTCTCTTAAAATTGGTACTTTGGTTGAATCTTCTATAACAGATGTTACATTCAAAAGGCTTCTCTCCGCTATGAATCCTCAGGTGCACTTTTAAGTGGCTCTTCTTGGTGAATTTCTTCTGGCATGTTTCACATTGAACATTTTTCCTTTGGCAGGCATTAACTAAAAATAAATCAACATTAATATTTTAATATTGTGAAATAAATCAATTATAATTAATATTCAGTGAACTTTCACATATATTATAATTAAATACCAAAATATTTTTCCAAACAGATTTTGATATTCTAATAACATAAAAATATTTTTAAAAATACAAGAAATAGCAAGAAAGTGAATAAGATTATTGCAATCATTGAATATTCAAATACAACATTTTACAAATGATTTTTAAAAATACAAGAAATAGAAAGTGAATAAGATTATTGCAATCATTGAATATTCAAATACAACATTTTACAAATGATATTCACAAATAAAGCAGAACACTATTTCAAAGTAATATTTAAATTGGATTTTATCAATTAGTCCTTTTAAGAAATATAAAGAATTTTATATCGAAGAGTATAAAGATGGCTTCATCTTAATCTTGAATTTCTTTTTTTCTCTGTTGTTTATCTCTGAAGTTTTAACGGCATGGTTACAGCACTTTTCACAATTTTCATTTAATTGTTCTTGTAATCATACTTTATAAATAGTCTCGTTTCATGCATTATCAGTATATCAATCCTAAACTGTTCTTATTACATCTCCAGTGTTTTTTAATTGAAAATCATTGAGAAAAACCATCTTGAATTTCCTGTGTAAAACAAAGAGAAAGAAAGTGTTACTGACAAATAGTAAGTATATTGCTATAACTAAACTTCTAATATTTGGTAAATAATACCGTATATTGAAGTTTCGAATGCAATTTTACAATTACAGTAACTCCCTTCTCTGTTGTTTATCTCTGAAGTTTTAACGGAATGGTTATACTTTCCACAATTTTCATTTAATTGATCTTGTAATCATACTTTATAAACAGTCTCGTCTCATGCATTATCAGTATATCAATCCTGAACTGTTCTTATTACATCTCCAGTGTTCCTTAATTTAAAATCATTGAGAAAAACCATCTTGATTTTCCTGTGTAAAACAAACAGAAAAAAAGTGTTACTCACAAATAGTAAGTGTATTGCTATAACTAAACTTTTAATGTTTGGTAAATAATACCGTATATTGAAGTTTCGAATGCAATTTTACAATTACAGTAACTCCCGATTAATTAGTGTAGCATCTAATTGTAAGATAAAACATTGATAGTTAAACATCATATCCGGAATGTAAATTAACCTTGGTTAAATTAATCTGCATCAATTAACCAGATAATCAGGATTACACTGTAATTCATTTGTATACAGTTCGTGGATGAAATATAACAGTTGTACTGCAGAAACATCATTCATTTATATCTGTATAAAACAGTATGAAAATGTCTGTTTCTTATAATGAATTTTGACACGATTACATATATGAATTATAGAAAATATATTTATACATTTTTTCTTTTTACGATTTTTACATTTTTGGGATAAATTTACATTGAATTTGTCTAGCAATTTATCTACAACATTGTTGCGTTTATATTGATTTTCTAACTTTCTAAAGACACAATAACAGTGCTAATAATTCAATTTTCATGTGATAACTGTTAGTACCGAACACCAGTAAACAAAACTTAATTTGCAGATAATAGCATTTTCCTAAATCGGTTAAAGACTTTACAAATAGCCCTATCCTACTTAATACGGTTGTATCCAATTAATAATATTAACAAACTTGTAAGATATCTACTTACCATTTCACACACTATTTGTAGCTATACTTACTGTTATTCAGGTGCAGACGTTTGTAAAAAATCATAACATTTTTTCCTGATTAACGACGCCATTTTCTTTATCAGATCATAGAAATAAAAACTTTTTATATGAACCATTCAGATAATTTTCAACAGTTACTTTTGTATATTATCGGGAAATTTTCATCAATTGAGTGGTAATTTATATATACTGAATATTTTTAGATTACCGTTATGTTTTCCTCCTTTTTTTTCTAAACTGCGGTCCGTTACAAATCAACGATCCGTTAAAACGTACGTATTAATACACTGACGGAAAAAAAAATCCCAACACCAAGAAAAAATTATTGTAGAGTAGTACTGAATATTTTTAGATTACCGTTATGTTTTCCTTCCTTTTTTCTAAACTGCGATCCGTTACAAATCAACGATCCGTTAAAACGTACGTATTAATATAATAAAAATCGCTTGGTGGTTTGAATACAGGACGCCATCTGAAGGACGGATTTAAATGAAAATCTGAAAATATTTAAATTTTTATGAGATTTGTCTTATTAAACATTTTTTGTATCTCGTATATAAAATTTAATTAATAGATTTGAAAAATCTAAATTTTTATGAGATTTGTCTTGGAAGTACACATAACATTTCATAATATAAAAAAATATAAAATGCATTTAATATTTAAAAATAAATATCAGTTTACTCTGCAAATGATTGAAACAGATGGACGTATATTTTTAATATACGTCCATTATTACAGTGATATGTGATTATATAGTAAAAATTAATACAGGAATACCTCGATTATCGCGGTTTCGATTATTGGGATTTTCGATTTATCGCGGTTTGTAGTCAAAAATTAATAAATATGTGGACGTGTGTCTGCAAGTAGTATAAATATAGGAAATGTTTTTATTGTCTCAATAAATTAAAAATTCGAATTATCGCGGCTTCGAGATATATCTCGAAGCCGCGATACCACGAGCCCACTATATAAGCAACCAGAATTACATTTGTTCTCCAGGTAACTCTAACACTTCGTTTTTATCCGACGGCGCTTGCTAACCACTCATCAGTAACTGTCCGCCTTTACCTGAAGTACTGTGGAGGTGTGTCTGCAAGTAGTATAAATATAGGAAATGTTTTTATTGTCTCAATAAATTAAAATATATATTCTGTATTTAAAAAAACTGCTGAAATAATTAAAGTATTTATTATTACATTCATTTAAAAATTGGCATGTTGGCGATTTTATGAATTAACATGCTATTGAATATATGACCTACCTGTGCCTACCGTATCAATTTTTGGGCTGGAGATATATAATTTTGACACTTTTATTTAAACCTTTTGCAGCATGTATTTTTAGTTTGAAATGACGTGAAGTCGTTATTTGTACAAGTCATGTATTTGTGATGTGGAAACATATAAATCTATCTAGAGATATATAATTTTGACACTTTTATTTAAACCTATTGCAGCATGTATTTTTAGTTTGAAATTACGTGAAGTCGTTATTTGTACAAGTCATGTATTTGTGATGTGGAAACATATAAATCTATCATAATTGATTTAAAATCTTTTCAGTTTATTAAAAACGGTGATTTCCTTACTTATTGAAAATTTGGTGACGTTTAAATTGTAGTTGTTAAGCAAAACATTCATTACGATTATCATGTTTGCGAGGTTTTTCGCCGCTATGTATTTTGATGTGCATTATTAAATTCGATATGTTGATGAAACTTTTACAACATACATTAAAACAAAATGATTTTTCAGCTGTATGAATTCGAAGATATTTTTTCAAGTTGCTTCTTATAATGCATCTACAGTTGAAAATGCCAGATTAAGAAAACAGTTAATGTGCAAAATTCCAGTTAAAACGTCTCCATAAGCAATTGCCTATCAGAAAATAAAAATTTATTATTAATTATTTTCTGTATTTATGATTTAAGTATATTTTACCTCTTATTTTTTCAGGTAAATAATAAAATTCCACTCGATAAATTCTTCCATAAGACGATATCAGCATTTAAATACTGGATAATCTTCATCATTATTTTATATGGAAGATCTAACACTGGCGTGTTCTTCTGATAGCGATACGTGATAATCGACACAAGATAATAATTTAAAAAAAATATATGAATGTTGTTAAAATAATGCTATTAAAATTCAGCCCTAACATCAAAATAATCTGAAATTTATCAAAACTAATTCATCTTTAATCATGTTTATAAAAATAGCTGTTGCTCAATCATCATAGATTTTCCTGTAATAATTATGGAACACTTTATTAGATGTTTGTAACATTCAACATATAGTGACGTCATTACAGAGGAGATTCACCAACTACTTTTAATTTCGTATCTTTAATTATTCCGAACATAGGCATTCATAAAGTTGGTGATTAATTGTTTTAGTAGTGTATGTTTTTATTCCAAAATCCTACTTAGGAACTTTCCTTGTTTGAGTATTTTGTCACGTCACGCCATTTAAAACTAAAAATAAATGCTAATAGAAAGTATAAAAAATAAAAGCGTCCAAAGTATATATTTTCAGCGTTAATATTCAGCTGGTAGGCACTGGTACGATCGTACTGATGGTAAAAATATTTAAATACGATTGTCAGTAGTTAAAGCAATATTATAATAACTTCGCTAATTATTTAAACTGTATTTTTATAAAAAATAATTTGGTGGTTTGAATAACCTTCAAAATGTTAAAGTTATTAATATTGGAGTATTTTCAATTTTCTGTATATTCAGTTATCTAACAGAGGTCTTATTCTTAACAGTCCTAAATACAGGTACTCCTCACTTTACGACCTATCTGCTTAACGACCACTCGCACTTACGACCAATCGAGTTTTGATCTGCAATTCGGGAAATCCCCTTTCTCAGCTTGAGTGTCGGTCAGTGGAGAATGATGACATGCGCACTAAGAGTACTATAGGCTTGCCAGATTGGGCTACAAGTAGCGAAGTGAGCTACTTTTGAAAGTTTAGCGCTACTAAATTTTTAATTCCGCTACTTGCGACTTTTGGGCTACTTTTAGCAATTCATATCTGGCAACCCTGGCTTGCTAGACACTTTTTCAGTCAGTTTTATTTCTACAAGCAGTCACTATGTAACTTCGTTTTTATTCATATTCGTACCTGTAGTTAACCCGAAAATAGTACAGATGTCGACGAAAAGAAAAAGTATGGCATCATCTGGAGAAATTGTTAAGAAGGGAAGGAAAGCTATCGACCTTCAAGTGAAAATAAAAACTATACAAGACTATGAAGCTGGTAAAACGGTCAAAGAAATATCACGTGACTTGAAATTGTCGAATGCACCAATTTCAACGATTTTAAAGGATAAAGTTAGAGTGAAAGAGGCGGTGATATCATCGACAGGATTTAAAGCCATAATAACTAGGCAGCGAAAAGGTCTTATTCATGATATGGAGAAATTATTGGCGATCTTGTTTGACAACCAGATGCAAAATAATGTGCCGATAAGCCTTTTAATAATTCAAGCTAAGGCATGCAGTATTTTTGAGACTTTGAAGGCACGTGAAGGCGAAAAATCGACAGAATCGTTTACAGCAAGCTATGGATGGTTTCAACGGTTTAAGCGGAGATTCAACCTGCATAATTGGAGAATCAGCGGTGAAGCGGCAAGCACGGATGTAGGAGCAGCAGAAAAATTTGTCGACGAATTCAATGGAATAATTAAAAAAGGCAGCTACTGCCCGGAACAGATATTCAATGTGGATGAAACCGGGCTTTGGTGGAAAAAAAATGCCTGAAAGATCCTATATGCACAAAGAAGCTAAAGCAGTGCCTAGTTTCAAGGCTTTTAAAGACAGGATCACGTTGTTGTTGGGAGGGAATACCGCTGGGTTCAAGTTAAAGCCTTTTCTGATCTGTCGCTCCGAAAACCCACGTGCATTAAAAAACATCAGTAAAAACAGTCTGCCCGCTTACTATCGTGCGAATAAAAAAGCATGGATGACACAACCTTTATTTTAAGCTTGGTTTTTGAACTGCTTCATACCTTGAGTCCAGCATTATTGTTTGAAAATAGAAGTTCCTTTTAAAATTATTCTTCTGCTTGATAATGCTTCAGGCCACCCCCAGCATCTTGATGATCTACACCCAGACGTAAAGGTAGTGTATCTTCCTAAAAACACAATTGCTGTCCTACAGCCAATGGATCAGGGCGTTATAGCTACGTTCAAAGCTTTTTATTTGAGCACGACTTTTTCTCAAGCCGTAGCAGCAACAGAAAATAATGTAACCCTTCGTGATTTTTGGAAATCATACAATATTTTAGATTGCATTAAAAACATTAAATCGGCTTGGGACGAAGTGACAGATAAGTGTATGCAAGGCATATGGAAAAAATGCATAAAAAGTTTCACGAACAATATCGAATCTTTGACAATCTTGAACAAACTGATGTAATTCAAACAATTGCGGGCCTTGCCAATGCGCTTAATTTAGATGTTGAAGTGGAAGACATTGCTGAATTAGTAGATTATGCCAATTGAGAACTAACAAATGAGGATTTAATAGAGTTAGAAGCGATGCAGCATTTGGAAGAGGAAAGAACTGAAGAGGTGAAAAATAAATTCACGTTACATGGGTTAGCTGGTATGTTCTCCAAAATTGATGCAGCTATGTTGGAACTTGAGGCTATGGATCCAAATACTGAACGTTTTAATAAAGTTGAACGTGGGATGAGTGAACTTTTAAAGTGGTATAGAGAAATTTATCAAGAAAAAAAAAGAAGATTACAAAGCAAACCACACTTACGAGTTTCTTTTCGACTGCTACATCCAGTTTCTCCGCCCTTGAAGATAGAACTTCTATTTCATCGTCATCATCTCCCTTACCCGGACCCTCCACAAGCTCCAGATAACAAAATAAACAAATGATAATATGTACATGTATATGTCTTTTATGAATAAATTTGAAATTTGTTGCATAATTTTTATAGTTTTATAATTTTACAACGATACCTCCACAAGCTCCAGATAACAAAATAAACAAATGATAATATGTACATATATATGTCTTTTATGAATAAATTTGAAATTTGTTGCATAATTTTTATAGTTTTATAATTTTACAACGATCCTATATTCCCGGCGCAAGGTCCTCGCTTATCGACAAATTCGCTTAACGACGTAGTCGTCGGAACGGAACTCGGTCGTAAAGTGAGCAGTATCTGTACTGCAAATCTTTGCGCAAATTTAAGTGTTAGGATTCAACACTAAAACAGAAATATAGAATGATAGGAAAATGCGAATAGATTCAAGGCGATGATTAAACCATGGACAGAATATTAAATACTTTTACTATATTTCACAAATTATTCAGGCTTCTTCGAAAATAACTTCATAAATTATGGATATGTACAAATCAATAAGCGCTTTCTTCTTGGATTCGTGTATCGAGATTTTCAATTTTATTCGTCCACGTTTCATAGTTTCACGAAATCGAGTTTTCTTTTTCAGCGCGGATAACATCATTTTTTACCAGTATCAAATTATTAAATTATCACGTGATGGATAATGCGACATGTCAAGTGATATTTGCTTCTGATACCATGTTGTATGTGCATTCACGAGATATTAAACAGTCCGGCAATCTTCCATAGCTATCTTAACAGTATATTCTAATCAATTATGTATAATTAGTTTTTATTTTTAATTATTTAAATGTTATTTGTTTAGTATTAAAAAATAAATGAACTTGTAAATGAGTATATAAAAATGACATATGAATTATACAATTGTATACTCTATTTGCAGTTCGCTATATCTGCCTAACAAAACAGAAAAACTTTAACAGATATATATATTTAAGAGATGAACCATATCAATTAAATTCCAAAGCCAAATGAACATGTTTTATATTTTATCTATTTAGATTGGTTCCCATTTTTCCTTCTTTTAAGCGTTGTGTATAATTTGTCACACATTTAAAACATTCTAAAAATATATAGTACTCTACTCCAATTCAAAAGTCATTCTTTGGTGGACCAAGTAAAATTATGCTTACAGAATGTATTCTGTAATAATGATCGGTAAACATAAATTAAATACCCCATAACCTTATTTCCGCATATATAAAACTGTCATTTGGGCATACATTATATTAACTTATTTACAGGCTTACGTTAAGTAAGTTTATCCGCCATATCGCACAATAGATATACTGTTTCTGGCAGCACTTGTAGAGCCCATTACAAACTGTCCAACACTCATAATGGAGTCAACCAAATGGTGAAGAATGGTGTTAACGGACCCCTTCTGGAAAACTGCAGTTATAGAACTCATATCGTAAAGTGTGATGACCCACAGCTTTACCACGAGGCCATCCAGCCCAAGATTTCAATATGTCTTGAGAAACAAAACACAGTGTTGGGAATAATACTTAATCTGAACATTATTCTACGATTTTTTATTATTCGGTCAGCGGACCCCTTCTGGAAAACTGCAGTTATAGAACCCATATCGTAAAGTGTGATGAGCCACAGCTTTACCACGAAGCCATCCAGCCCAAGATTTCAATATGTCTTGCGAAACGAAACAGTGTTGGGAATAATACTTAATCTGAACATTATTCTACGATTTTTTATTATTCGGTCTGAATGTATGAGGATGGCGTTTGTCTCCGACTGAGTATACTCTGATTGTGTCAACCTAGCTTAATGATTCCACTATCAACATCTAAACTAAAACTAAAATATTAATTAAATAAAAGATTAAAACCTATAAAAGTTTAGATATGTATAGTCGATTTTGAGTTATTCGTTCCATATAATTTAGAACTTTTCATTATTAAAGATTATTTATAATTTGAAAAATCGATTTTTCTATATAAAATACCGCCGAAGTCATTAACCATCTTTCTGCTATTTAATTAGAATTTAAAGAAACTGTATAAACTGATGGCGTCACAATGACTTGAGAATTTATTTTCAAGTAAATATAATGGAGTTTATTCGTTACAATAAGATAAAACAATTAAAGAAGTTTATGAGTTTTGTATTTTGCGTATACGACTATACAAATACTGTATCTAGTATAGCATTAATACATCGAATCGACGAGAATAATTCTTTTTCCCAACACAGCACTAGTCACCAGCTACCACATGCTCATCACTTTTCCTATACAGTGATCACTGGTCGTTGTTATTTTGAATTCGCTGTCGATGGTTAACCAGTGATTCAAAAATTGCCTTTAAGCTCCTTCCTAGTAGGTATACAAAACAAAAGTGTCAAAATTATATATTTGTAGCGCAAAAATTTAAATGCCGACATACCGATTGTTAAAGGAACATAACAATAAATACTTTAACTATTTAGTATTTTTTAAAATACAGAATATATGCTTTAATTTAATAAGACAACAAAAAGGACATTTCCTATATTTACAATACCCTTATACACACAGACAGGCATCCACCCATACACTTCCACGTATTTATTAATTTTTGATTATCCGTACCAACTTTAAATATCAGTAACGTATGTCTCCATTATTATTTAGCTTTTTTTTCGGTTAATTAATATTTATATTCAAATAGATTTAACTAAGCGCATTTTGCCATTTTAACCAAATTTTACTTTGATAAATTGTTTTCCTCCTAGACAAATCTCACAACAAATTTAAGTATTTTGAGATTTTCATTTGAATTCGTTCTCCAGAGGGCGCTAAGTATCGAAACCACCAAGAAATTTTTATAAAAATAAATACGTTGCAACTGAACCGACGATGTAAAAGAAGAAAAATATAACGGTAATCGAAAAATATTCATTGTATTGATATAAAGGTTATGATTCAATAATTAAAAATTTCCCGATAAAATATGGTTAACTATTAAAAATTACATGATCGGTTTTAAAATTACTTTTATCTATGATCTGATGAAGAAAATGGCGTCGTTAAGCCAGAAACATTTGTTATGATATTTAGAATAGTCTGTAGCCGAATAACAGGTAAGTATTCATAGAAATAGGAACGTGAAAAGGTACGTAGGTGTCTTTATTAGCATTATTAATTGCTTATTAACGTATTGAATAGGTTAATAAGGAATATTTGTAAAGGCTTAATAGATTTATAGAAAATGCTAAGAACTCTATCTGAAAATTGTTGATTGATACATTTACTTTTGACAATACAAACAGTTTATCGCAAGATAATTGAAATATTAGCGCAATATGCTGTCTTAATAAGTTGGAAAATCAATATAAACCCAACAGTTTGAAAGGAAATTATTAGAGAAATTCCATATTAATTTATTTTAAAATGTAAAAGTTATAAAATTACACATATATGAATAAATTTTCTATAATTGTGATATGTAATCTAATCAAAATTTGTTATAAGAAACAGACGTTGTCCATACTCTCCTATAGGCCTATATACCGGTATATAAGCTGTATTGATTGTACAATACTAATGTTATGTGTCATCAAATAATTGTAAATAAATAAAGTACAGTATATAGCATACTCTCGAATTTCTCGGTAGCGAATTAACCAAGGTTAATGCGCATCCCGTAAATGATATTTTATCTTACAGTTACATGCGATATTTCAAAGATTTCTAAATTCCTCAGAATCTTTTCTTTTTTACATTTTAGATAATCAGATCTAAAATTAGAAAAAATTAAATTAGAAATACTGCAATAACATTTTGCTGAAAATAAATTTCTTTTTCAATAAATAATAGAATATTTGAATGTATATATATGCAATTTACTATACAATATTAAATGTGTTTTGTCCATAATTATGATATTTAAAAATTTTGCAGATTATCCGGGTAAATTAATTTTCCGACTACATTGGTTGATCAGGTATTTATTATAACTGTATAGTTGGAGTCCAAACTTTAGTATACGGTATTATCTACCAAACACTAATTATTTAGTTTTTAGCAATATATTTGCGATTTTTTATAATATTTCTTCTTTTCCTTGTTTTATACAGGAAAATCAAGATGATTTGTATCAATTAATTTTCAATTAAGGACATCTCGAGATTTATTTCAGCACAACTTGTGATAGGTGTACTGATAATGCCTTAAAAGAGACTTTTTATTATAAAGTTTGATTGTAAGAACAATTTATATGGGAAGAATGGAAGATGCTGAAGCCATGTCTTGGAAACTTCCGGATAGACAACAGAGAAGAACAGGAATTGAAGATTAAGATGAAGCTATCTTTATCTTGTTCTCTTCTAATATAAAATCCCTGATTTTATCGAAAAGGACTGATTGACAAAACCAATTTAAATATCACTTTTAAAAATTGTTGTGTTTTATTTGTGAATACGATTTGTAAAATGTTGTATTTGAGTGCTGAATGTTACTGGTTAATCAGGTATTTATTATAACTGTACAGTTGGATTCGAAACTTTAATATATGGTATTATCTACCAAACACTAAAAATTTAGTTTTTAGCAATATATTTGCGATTTTTTATAATATTTCTTCTTTTCCTTGTTTCATACAGGAAAATCAAGATGGTTTGTATCAATTAATTTTCAATTAAGGACATCTCAAGATTTAATTCAGCACAACTTGTGATAGATGCACTGATAATGCCTTAAAAGAGACTTTTTATTATAAAGTTTGATTGTAAGAACAATTTATATGGGAAGAATGGAAGATGCTGAAGCCATGTCTTGGAAACTTCCGGATAGACAACAGAGAAGAACAGGAATTGAAGATTAAGATGAAGCTATCTTTATCTTGTTCTCTTCTAATATAAAATCCCTGATTTTATCGAAAAGAACTGATTGACAAAATCAATTTAAATATTACTGTTAAAAATTGTTGTGTTTTATTTGTGAATACTATTTGTAAATGTTGTATTTGTGTGCTGAATGTTTACAGCAATATTCACTTTCTTGTTGGCATTGTTTAAGAATAATTTTTATTTCTTTAATTCGAATATTGTTACGTGTTTTCAGAAAATATTTTTATATTATATATATAAAAGTTAGCTAAATATTAACTTATAATTGACATATTTCATAACATTAAACTGCTAATGTTGATATATTTTCAGATAATGCCAGCCAAATTAAAAACTTTCAATGCGAAACATGTCAGAAGAGATTCCGCAGAAAAGGCCACTTAAAAAGGCACATGAGGATTCATAGCGGAGAGATGCCTTTTGAATGTAACATCTGTGATAAAAAAAATTCAATCAAAGTAATCATTTGCGAAGTCATGTGAAAATACATCTTCGAATTCTTACAGGTGAAAGACCATTTTGTTGTAAGCATTGTGGTAAAAGATTCTCCACTAAGTTTAAAACAAAAATTATTTGATGAAACATCTTCGAATTCGTACAGGTGAAAGACCATTTTGTTGTAAGCATTGTGGTAAAAGATTCTCCACTAAGTTTAATTTAACCACACATTTCAGAATACATACAGGGGGAAAACCCTATAAGTGTGAAACTTGTAATAAACGTTTTAATCAACTAAATCATTTGAAATATCACAGATTAAGTTTACACTAAGAAAGAATGGATTTTCTTATAAAATTTCATAAATATTCTGTTCCAGTTATCTATTTAGAGAGAGAGTTGAAATGTTTTATTACTATTGTAAATTGTATTCTTTATAACTTTAAAGAAATGAAAAATTTAAAATACAAACTGATAATAAAAGCCTCTTTTTGTAACAGTATGATTGTGTATGGTTTGAATCTTTATTCTTAAATATAATCTTTGACTAGATTGCTAGATTGCTATTTTCATTTTTTTATAACTATTAATAATATAATGCTTGTAGTAGTTAAATGTGCACTTTTTCACAGAATGTATAAAATAAAGAATGGTTATTGGACAGAATGATATTACTATAGCTTGAGGGAAACGGTCGAATAATCTTATACAGGCGTCCCTCGACTTTTGCACAATTCGCTATTTCGCACATTTTTAAAAATTTAACTTTTTAAATATTTTTGACAATAAGAAAAAATATCTTCCTTGAAGAACGCACCAAAGTGCTGTAGCTCACTCTACATTCTCGGACACACATTACTTCCCACAATAGCAGATTTCTCAGAATCGTAATCACTATTGTTTTGTTCTGATCAAGAGGTCAAAACAGTTTGGGCCGATTGTTTATAAGCGTTTTAGACCTCGGCTGCAGTCTGAACCACTGTTTATAAAATTTCCATTGCATAAATTATGCGTCTTAGTAGATGTGGCTCAGACAAGGTCTAGAAAACTGGTTTCTAAAGTACAATATATTTCTAGACCAGCCACTACCCACGTTTAGAATCTAGATCGCATCATCTTGCACCTGCGTTAAATTTTCATAGTTTGTAGAATTCTCCATATTTAATTTGAATTATTATTGAGTGAAATATTTAAAGAATATATTAAATGTTTTAAGTGTAATTTAAAACATTCCAGTTTTTCACTTCGAACTTCCGCCATATTACTGACATCATTGATAGAGCCCGAGATACTGATTCGCTGAAAATTTTCAGACAACAGGGGTGCGTAGGAACTGTAGTAACAGTTAACTAAACTTGACAAGTTTATAAAGAAAACCCCGAAAACATGATAGAGTTCGAGAAACTGATTCGCTGAAAATTTTCAGACAACAGGGGTGCGTAGGAAGTGTAGTAACAGTTAACTAAACTTGACAAGTTTATAAAGAAAACCCCGAAAACACTTAAAACACATCTCTTTAACTTCATAATGTATACATATTGATAAATAAATACTTTAAAACAGTTTTTGGTGCACATTTTTTACATCCCTCGACTTTCGAACATTCAACATTCGCACACACTTTTAGGAACTAATTATGTGCAAAAGTCGAGGGCCTCCTGTATATTTTTTGAAATGTAATTAATATATAGTATAACTTTACAGTTATTAATATTAGAAAATTTTGAATTTACTATCTAATTATGTGCAAAAGTCGAGGGCCGCCTGTATATTTTTTTGAAATTTAATTAATATATAGTATAACTTTACAGTTATTAATATTAGAAAATTTTGAATTTACTGTATATTGAGTTACCAATATACATTAAATGGACACGACGAAACATACTATATATGTAAGTCTAGATATGTTATATTCAATATACGCCCTCTGCGTAATCAAACAGATCTTGTTAATATGACATTCCGGAACATTACGAATAGAATCCAAAATTTGATTGTTAGGCCGGTAGAAATTAGGCGATATCCAATATACATTAAATGGACACGGCGAAACATACTATATATGTAAGTCTAGATATGTTATATTCAATATACGCCCTCTGCGTAATCAAACAGATCTTGTTAAGTTAATATGACATTCCTGAACATTACGAATAGAATCCAAAATTTGATTGTTAGGCCGGTAGAAATTAGGCGATATCCGTGCCGACGCTCGAGCGAGACCATTCGTCGGCACTTCGTCATTTTGCGTCATCAATGGAATCGTGGCCGGCGACCATAGGTTTATCTATCTTGTTTGATATTTTTGATGATCATGCGCAATAAACATTATCGCAAAGAATGACGGATAGAACGCGCGCCAATTTCGTTTGGACGAACAAAAATGGAGTCACAACTATCGAACAAATGGAATGTATTAGTCGGCCGGATTGGCCGCGTGGAAACGCTTCGGCTTTCCACTCTGGAGGACACGGGTTCGAATCTCGGATCCCATCCCTTGAAAATATTTATCATGGAGTCCGGGCCCGGCCCGTCGATCCCCGTCCTCCACAATCCGGCTGACCGCTCCGCAGGGGTGGGCAGCCTGTGGAAGGGCTTGTTTCGCCCCCTCACTTTGTACTTTTACTGAGTGGAAAGTGGTGTCATCTGTTGACAAAAAAAAATGGAATATATTATGGCAATATTTACATAATATAATATGAAATAACTACATCATATGGAAATCAAACATTTATTTGAAGCATTTTTATTTATTAAAATAATCATAAATACCGATATGATGAAACGTTTTCGAGATGTAGCTCTTGAATCAGTGTATTCATGGTTCCTCTCTCCTCACGACGTCGAATCCATTTTCTGTCACGTCCTCGATGCCTTCTGAGAGGTGAGCTGCCATCTTCCGTACAAACAGTAACACATATTGATAATAAGATACCGTCTTCGATTTCTTCTTCTGCCTTTATGTCTCCAAACCCTTTCGAGGAGGCCCGCCTTGAAGTGGCGAGAGTGATTACCGGCTGTCACTATGCCCATATCTGTAATGTCTCCAAACCCTCTCGAGGAGGCCCGCCTTGAAGTGGCGAGAGTGATTACCGGCTGTCACTATGCCCATATCTGTACAGCCGGGCCGATACGTACATAGTGACAGGGAAAACTAAGAGGTTGCCAAACGCTTGGCGAAATTCAGGCGAAGACGACCCCATACCACGGGTGAGCGTGTGCAGATGTTTGTGTGTCCGTGATGCGTCGAAATAGTTGGAAGGCTCCGAGTAAACAAGCCGTGGGAAGTCCTAGCCGGATAATTCGCCTTCGGATCTCGTTTGACTTTCTATAGAGAGATCCAGCAGCAAAACTGGTCGGCCTGGGATGTCCCTGGCCCCGGCCCCCAGTAGTAGCTGCCCCTAGTGAAGAAATTCCTATAGGGGCGGTAGAGCATGGCTGCACCCATCCCTCGCTGATGGATGCCCTGTATGCCCTGCGTGAGGTACGAGTTCTCCATAAGGGTCCCAATCCCAAGGCGTTGTACCGTGACGAAGTGATGGATGGTGGAGGGATAGAAGCCGTTAGGGTGCCTACCCGAGGGTTGGCCTTGCTCGGGCTGAGTGGGTTCATCCTGAGGCCAGGGAAACTTGCTTCCTATGGAATCTTAAAACTTCGGGGAGTTGATCCGAGCGATATTAGGCCACGGAAAAGCGCCAGAGCCCGGCCATTGCGCGGCGTCGGTTGATATCGTCCGCATGGTGGCCCGGTCAGTCAGGCGCTGACAGTGGGCTACATCGGAGATGGAACCGGGGGAGATTCTCGCCCCTTTTCAAGTTGGGTTGGCTCGTCGTCATGCGTTCCGCCCATCCGATGCGATTATTAGTAAGGGTTCTCATTTGTGGAAGGTTCGGTAAACCGTCCTTCTGGCGGGCTGTCGCGATTATTGCGGCGGTTGTGCCCGAACTATGGTGTCCTAAGGATTTCCCATTTATGGGAGAACTTGCTGTTGGAAAACCATTGAGTTTACGATCTTTCCGTGGACAGAACCGATCGCTACCGTTAGTCACTGTAGCAAATACATAGCCTCTTGTGTCTCCGCTTCCTCTGTGGACGGAGGCAACTCTCGGCCCATAAAGGTCGCTTCGGCGACACAGTGCACAAAATACGAATGCGGCCTTCTTATCCCTAGGCCCGGGCCCGGGCCCGGACCTCTCCTGAAAAATTAAAGATGTGGGATCCAGATCTGAACCTGGATTCTCCCATCACAAGCTGGCCAACACCCATGATGGGATCAACTGGATGGTTAAGGATGGGATTCGACAGGCTGGGCCCGGACCTCTCCTGAAAAATTAAAGATGTGGGATCCAGATCTGAACCTGGATTCTCCAGGGTGGTAATCCACAGCTTTACCACATGGCCATCCAGCCAACATGAGGAGTAGGCATTACAGAAAGAAATTCCAGGAACATCCAAAAGAAAGCGGGATGGAAAGGATCCAGAAGTCAAAGAAGCATTAGATCAATGGTTTTCTGTGATGCAAAGGATTCAGAAGTCGAAGAAGCATTAGATCAATGGATTTCTATAGTACAGGCGAGGAATGAATATCAGCGGCCTAGTGTTGAAGGCAAAGTCAGAGGAGATTGTTAAAAAGCTAATAATTAGGAACCTATTTTAATAAAGCATTAATATAGGTACTTAATTTTTAATTTTTTGCCTACTTATTTATTTGCCTATGTATTACATATTTTACTTTAGAATTTATTATTAGTTCGTTAACTTATTTTAATAAAGCATTAATATAGGTACTTAATTTTTAATTTTTTACCTACTTATTTATTTGCCTATGTATTACATATTTTACTTTAGAATTTATTATTAGTTCATTTAATTGGGGCAACCACTTAATTGGGCCAAAATGGATTAGGTCCCAACATGTCCCAATTAAGCGGAATCGACTGTATATACAGGCAGTCCCCAAATTACATAGGTGGATCATTCCAAAAACCCCTACATAAACAAAGCAAAGCAGTTTATAGAAATTAAAGTATAAATATACAGAAGTAACATTTTTAATTTAGCAATCCTCTTGTTTTATATCTAGATAATAAAAGCAATCCAGAGTTATAGATGGATCATTCTGCAAAACTCTAAGCCAAAATGTGCATATGTCAGAACATACATTATATAATAATAGTTTATCACATATGATGTAACATTAAAAATAGTTATATTAAAGAATAAGCATATAAGTCACATGGTAAAGCAGTCTTACCATCTTGATCCCACATCTCTGATTTTTTTGGAGAGATCCAGCTTTGTGCCTGGCTCATTATCTAAAAATAATCCTACATAAGTATAGATCAATGCATGCCAGAATTGTGTGTCAGGAATTGCCTACATATATAAGCAAATACACTTTCTACAAATTTTTAATAAACATTCTATTTACAAATTTATAAAAAAGGTTTGTTTGTATATTTCATGTAGATAAGTGATCCTTTACTACTTACAACATCAGTATATATATATTTACAGTGCTATAATTAATTTTAATGGAACCAAATTTTTCCCTATATCTCTGATTTTTTTGGAGAGATCCAGGTTTGTGCCTGGTTCATTATCTAAAAATAATCCTACATAAGTATAGATCAATGCATGCCAGAAAATACACTTTCTACAAATTTTTAATAAACATTCTATTTTTTATAAATTTGTAAAGGTTGGTTTGTATATTTCATGTAGATAAGTGATCCTTTACTACTTATAACATCAGTATATATATATTTACAGTGCTATAATTAATTTTAATGGAACCAAATTTTGCCTTTTGATAAAGATTTTATAGTTACTACAGTCTATAAAAGTTTGCATCATAGTGTCAAACTATAGCCAACAACAATTAAATTTAGAAACTATCAACAACCACCAATCAGATGATTTCAGAACAATTTTTGATTTTAGATATATATCATATACAGAATATACTGTTGAATCAGAGGGTGTATTACAGACAAATTAAAGGCACCTTTATGGGCTCTATGATCTGTTTCTTCTTCACAGAACTTGTTAGATGGAACCTGACTTATAAATACAAATTAGGTATATAAATCTTTTTTATATTAGTGTCCAAGCTACAAGCAGCACATATATTAATAACCTATACAAACTGAAAATATAGAGAACAAATTCACATGAAGAGAGTGCATTTTTTAGGTACATGGTTTAAGAAGGACAAAAGAATTACTATTTAAATATATATAAGTAATCCATAATCATCTCTATTATATACAATCAATCATAAGAAATACAAAGTCTAAAAATCTTTATATACAGTGTAATATGGACAAAATACAACTTGTGCACTTATTTCAAGGATGTTGAAGACAAATTATAATTTCTAGTAGTAAGTTTACTGTAGTAATATCACTGGTCATGGATCCTATTAATTTACAAAAGAATAAAATATTAAATGTTTCTTATTGGAAAGAAATTTAATAGAAAATGAGAAAATATTTTATTTAAATTAATATATTTTTTTAATATAATTTATGAATTATATTTTGCCTTTTGATAAAGATTTTATAGTTACTACAGTCTATGAAAGTTTGCATCATAGTGTCAAACTATAGTCAACAACAATTAAATTTAGAAACTATCAACAACCACCAATCAGATGATTTCAGAACAATTTTTGATTTTAGATATATATCATATACAGAATATACTGTTGAATCAGAGGGTGTATTACAGACAAATTAAAGGCACCTTTATGGGCTCTATGATCTGTTTCTTCTTCACAGAACTTGTTAGATGGAACCTGACTTATAAATACAAATTAGGTATATAAATCTTTTTTATATTAGTGTCCAAGCTACAAGCAGCACATATATTAATAACTTTGAATCTTATTCTTAAATATAATCTTTGACTAGATTGCTATTTAAATATTTTCATTTTTTAAAACTTCAATATGTTTCTAGTAGTTAAATGTGCACTTTTTCACAGAATGTATAAAATAAAGAATCGTTATTGGACAGAATGATTTTATTATAGCTTGAGGGAAATCGTCGAATAATATACATTTTTTGAAATTAAATGATTATATAATATAACTTTATTTGTTAGTATTAGAAAATTTTGAGTTACCAATATACATTAAATGGACACGGCGAAACATGCTATATGTGTGTGTCTAGATATGTTATATTTAATTTACGCCCTCTGCATAATCTAACAGAGATCTTGTTAAGTTAATATGTCATTCCTAAACCTTACGAAGTTTCCAAAATTTGAGTGTTAGGCCGTTAGCAAACTAGGCGATATCGGTGCCGACGCTCGAGGGACCATTCATCGTCATTTTGCGTCATCAATGGAATCGTGGCTGGCGACCATAGGTTTATCTATCTTGTTTGATATTTTCGACGATCATGCGCAATAAACGTTATCGCAAAGAATGACGGATAGAACGCGCGCCAATTTAGTCTCGACGAACAAAAATGGAGTCACAACCAACAAATAGAATGTAATATGATAATATTATGAAATAACTACATCATATGGAAATCAAAAATTTTATTTGAAGCATTTTTATATTGATATATTAAAAATAAAATGAAATAACTACAACATATGGAAATCAAAAATTTTATTTGAAGCATTTTTATATTGATATATTAAAAATAAAAATAAATACCGATATGACGAAGCATTTTCGAGTTGCAGCTCTTTAACCAGCGTATTCATGGTTCCTCTCTCCTCACGACGTCGAATCCATTTTCTGTCACGTCGTCGATGGCTTTTGAGAGGTGACCTGCCAACTTCCATACAAATAGTAACATATTGATAATAAGATATCGTCTTCGATTTCTTCTGCCATGATGTCACCAAACAAGGAGGCTGTGCAAGAGAAAGGAAGTCTAAGTCAATTGGTCAGTTGTAAACTTCACTATATTTCATTTACGGATGTCTGCCAGATAATTCGCTCTAGCAACTTGCTTACGACCTAATGACGTCACATCGTAGGAAACCTGGTCGAATAGTTTGCTACGGCCTTAGATTTCAACACTATTAAAGAAATGTAGAATGATAGAGAAAAGCAAATGTCGAGTTGTTTCTTTTTCAGTGAGGATGGCTTCAATTTCTTCCTTTAGAAAGTTGTAAGAATGTAACGTGTCATGCATTACTATATATTAGCACGTGGTGTTTCGTTACATTTGTTCTGTGGTATGTGCATGGAATTGATATGAAAGAATCGTCGATTTTTCATAGATATCTGTTAAAATCTTGTAAAATTAGTTTCTTTATTTTTCATTACATGTTTTTTGATTAAAATTAATAAAATGAATTATGTAAAACGAGAAGCTGATCGGAAAGGAGTGAATAAATACGAATAATTAGAAATAACGATAGATTGAAATCTATAATTATATATTGAATTTCACTATTAAAGATAAATTGATTACAGAGAATTTTAAGTGAAGTTATTGGATTAAAGTTTACAGCTGAGCCGTAGCTAGGATATGCAGCGCCTGTGGCTAGGGTCAAACTTGCGCCCCCCATTTTTTCATTTAAAGATAACAAGGCTGAAACTGAATTATCTCCATCAAAATCAGTTGATTTTGAATCTGTTGTAAGATATTTGTTAGAATGAGCAAATATATTTTTACAAATCCTTTTTTATTACTTTTCTTTAGGCCTTTCCATGAAATTGAAGAGGGCAAACCCAATAAGTTATTGTAAACTTTTACTTTATCAATAAAAGTAGCGCCCCTTCTTGAATTGCCGCCTTTGTTTAGGGTACAACTTGTCCGCTGTTACCCATGAATTATCTCTTCTAAGAAATAAAATGAAAGAAAAACATAAGCGCTATGTCGGCTAACGTTTATCGAAAAAAGTCATTTGCCCGCAAATAACGGAAATCAATTTAAAAATTTGCGCCCCTAATCAAGCTGAGATTTTGTCGGCCGGATTGGCCGCGTGGAAACGCTTCGACTTTCCACTCTGGAGGACCAGGTTCGAATCTCGGGTCCCATCCCTTGACAATATTTATCATGGGGTCCGGGCCTGGCCCGTCGATCCCCGTCCTCCAAATTCCGGTTGACCCCTCCGCAGGGGTGGGCAGCCTGTAGAAGGGCTTGTTTGTACCCCTCCGCAGGGGTGGGCAGCCTGTGGAAGGGCTTGTTTCGCCCCAGGTCCGGGCCCGGCCCGTTGATCCCCGTCCTCCACAATCCGGCTGACCTCCTCCGCAGGGGTGGGCAGCCTGTGGAAGGGCTTGTTTCGCCCCGTTCCGCAGGAGTGGGCAGACTGTGAAAAAGCTGATTTCGCCCAGCCGCTCGCAGGGGTGGGCAGCCTGTGGAAGGGCTTGTTTCGTCCCGCCACTTGCCCGGCCCGTCGATCCCCGTCCTCCACAATCCGGCTGACCTCTCCGTGCCCGGCCCGTCGATTCCCGTCCTCCACAATCCGGCTGACCCCTCCGCGGTCCGGCCTGTCGATCCCCGTCCTCCACAATCCGGCTGACCCCTCCGCAGAAAAGCAACCTGTGGAAGGGCTTGTTTCGCCCCGCCACTTAGTACTCTTACTCGTCGATCCCCGTCCTCCACAATCCGGCTGACCCCTCCGCAGGGGTGGGAAACCTGTCGAAGGGCTTGTTTCGCCCCGCCACTTAGTACTCTTACTGAGTACCCCGTCCTCCACAATCCGGCTGACCCCTCCGCAGGGGTGGGCAGCCTGTGAAATCTAAATCCATATAAAAGTCATAGGAATAGGTCCTTGTTTCGCCTCGCCTCTTACTGAGTAGTGCTTGTTTCGCCCCGCCACTTAGTATACTCCCTGAATGGAAAGTGGCGACTTGTTTCGCCCCTCCATTTAGTACTCTTACTGACAAGTGAGTGGAAAGTGGCGTCATCTGTATACAAAAAAAATCAAGCTGAGCCCGTGGCGAATGCCGCTTTCGCCACGCCCTAGTTACGGCCCTTGTTTACAGGTTGGAACAATTCGGGATATAACTGAGTTTTTCTTTTATAAATTACGGTAAAATCAAATAGTAGATATTGATAATTTGAATTATTAAAACAACTGATTTAAAACTTTCGTTTGTAGGATGTATTATAGTTAATAAAATCCTACTAACGAAAAGGAATTGGTTTCCAGTGAATGCAGATTGCACAAGATAGGTAGAGTGGCATAAATTAAAATTTTTATTCCCCCTCAAAATATTATTCGGGTCTCTATTACAAAAAAAAAACAAATTTTATCTAGATTTTTTAAAGAAAATAACAAAAAACAACAAAATTGCATCACGTAAATAAAATTATTTCTTTAGTTAAACCGATATATTCCGTGAGATATGTCGCACGAGAGTATCTGGGGCGGCCACAAATAGAGTCTTCACAGACTGGACAACATCCATGATGGGGTGAACCGGATTGAAGAATTAGATTTAACTTCTTGTGACGGGACCTTCCTGAAAATCTGCAGGTGAGGGATCCGAGTTTGAATCCGGATCCTCTAGGATGGTAAGCGACAACTTTTCACACTGGAGAAACCGAATAATCAATATTTTATTCTCTTCTGTAATAATTAATAAAAAGAGTGTGTTATGATAATTTATCAACATAATACAATAAATATTAAATGCACCATGAAAAGAATAAAATATTGATTATTCGGTTTCTCCAGTGTGAAAAGTTGTCGCTTACCATCTTGGAGGATCTGAATTCAAACTCGGATCCCTCACCTGCAGATTTTCAGGAAGGTCCCGTCCCAACCAGTTAAATCTAATTCTTCAATCATCCGGTTCACCCCATCATGGATGTTGTCCAGTCTGTGAAGACTCTATTTGTGGCCGCCCCAGATACTCTCGTGCGACATATCTCACGGAATATATCGGTTTGCACTCTTTTTATTAATTATTAGAGCTGGTCATCATTCTTATTAACATTAATTGGATAGATCTAGCACCAAAACATAGTGAATACACTCTGTTTATTAATTATTAGAGCTGGTCATCACTCTTATTAACATTAATTGGATAGATCTAGCAACAAAACATAGTGAATTTCTTACATTGTCGAAATTACTTTCTCGTCCGACATGTTGATGGGTCGACTAATCAATGATACGGGTGGTATTCGTTTTTCTAACATAGAAGGAGCCATCTAGTATAAAAATCGTTCATATATATGTATATATATTTATGTAATCAAAATTAATAAATATATAGACGTGTGTATGTGTAAAAATTGTAAATACAGAAATATCCCTTTTATTATAATAATAAATTACGATATACTGTATATACAATATTAAAAAAATATACGGGTGGCATTCGTTTTTCTAACATAGAAGGAGCCATCCAGTATAAAAATCGTTCATATATATGTATATATATTTAGGTAATCAAAATTAATAAATATATAGACGTGTGTATGTGTAAAAATTGTAAATACAGAAATATCCCTTTTATTATAATAATAAATTACGATATACTGTATATACAATATTAAAAAAACTGTTTAAACAGTTAACAACTTTTGAAATATTTTATTAAATTTTATAAAATTTGATGCATTATATTCAAATATGATATATGATTATCTCTGTAGATCTATCGGATTAAAAATGCCAGTTAACTGTTTAAACAGTTAACAACTTTTGAAATATTTTATTAAATTTTATAAAATTTGATGTATTATATTCAAATATGATATATGATTATCTCTGTAGATCTATCGGATTAAAAATGCCAGTTGGTGAACCATCTCAAGATTTCCTGTAATAACTATGGAACAATTCACTTTAATAGATTCTTACGACATACCTCATATAATGACGGTTGACGGAAATTATAATGACAGAAAAACCGTTGAGTATATATTCATAATCATACATTCAAAATTAAACATTTTCTGATTTCATTTAAATACGTCCATCAGAGGGCGTTCTATATTCAAACCGATGAACGAACGTTTTTAATAATGCATACGTTGTAAGCAGATCGTTGTTTGTAACAAAACGGAATTTACGACAATTTAATAGATTCTTATGACATATCTCATATAATGACGTCATTGAAGTGAGTTTCACTAAATATTTTTTTTCTCATATCTTTAATAATTGTAAAATATAAACATTCTTAAGATTGACATTAGTTCATTCGACTATTGTGTATGAGTATTCAGGCCTTCTACTTCGGAAATTTGCTTGCTTGAGTCCATTGAGTCCAAATACGCAAAGATTTCTAAAGATTTACGTTAGGTTTTATATTTTATTCACTTTACTAATAGATGAGTTGAACAAATAATGACGTCACTTCATTTCAAACTAAAAAAATACCTGCTGTAGTAAATATACAAAATAAGTGTCAAAATTGAATACCTCCAAACGCAAAAATTTAAACGCCTTTTTTTACCGGTTTGTTAAACCAATATAGCAATAATAACTATTTCAGTATTTTTTAAATATAGAGTATAGTTTAATTTATTAAGACAATAAAAAGGACATTTTCTGTATTTGCAATACCCACACAAAATACACAAATACACATAAATATATCGACATATTTATTAATTTTGGATTATAACAATAATATGTTTTTTTTTCGTGTATGGCATACAAAAGCAACATAACATTACAAGTCGACCGAATTGGCCGAGTGAAACGTTTCGGCTTTCCACTTTGGAGGAGCCATGTTTGAGTCTCGGGTCCCACCCCTTGAAAATATTTAATATTATGGAGTCCGGGGCCGGCCCGTTGATTCTATCCTCTATAATCCGGCTGACCCCTCCGGAGGGATGGGCAGCCTGTCAGAGAGCTTGTTTCGCCTCACCACCTAGTATTGTCCCAAAATGGAAAGTAGCATCATCTGTTGACAGAAAAGTCATTACATTACAAAGAGAGAATATTTTGTAGTGGCATGTTTATGAAATATATACACATAGATATGTGATCTCCCGTCTCGTTGGCACTGTGTCATGGCAGCCACTCCGTATCGCTCTAGACATTTCTACAATTCCAATTATTTCCTGTGGTGCTGTGTTTAAAGTAACTTGAGCTCATCAAGAATTTGGCCAAGTTTTAGTAACATTCATTAGCCAGAACTGCTGCTGTATAGAAAGAATTAGGTAATATTTTTAGTTATATAAATTCACAAACATATCACCATACCAATTTTGAATATCAGTACCGTATATGTTCACTGTTTTGTAACATTTTCTATGTAACATAATATTTACATTCAAATACAATTAACTAAACGCATTGTGAGTTTTTTTGTCATTTTCACATAGTTTTAACTTTTGTTTACTTCTTAATCAAATTTGAAAATTAAAAAATTTTGAGATTTTCTTTTGAAAACGTCCTCTAGAGTGCGTCCTATACAACCACCAAGCAAATTTTAAAAAATAAATACGTTGGAACTAAACGGGTGATATAAAAAAAGAAAGAAAAATATAACGGTAATCGAAAAATATTTATTGTGTGTATATTATGGTTTAATTAACAAATACTTCCCGATAATATATTTCTAACTGTTCGAAATTATTTTGTGAATTCATTTAAAGTATTTTTTATTTAATTAAGATCTGATAAAGAAAATGGCGTCGTTACACAGGAAGAAATTATGATTTGTTTTAGAAGCGTGTATACGTGAATAATAGTAAGTTTACCTAAAAATAAGAGGGAGAAAAAGTAAGCAGATATCATAAATAATTTTATTAATTGTTTACCAATTTATTAAGTAAGAAAAAAGGAATATTTTGAAATGCTTTTATCAAGTTAGGAAAAATGCTAACGGATATTATCTGTAAATTATGTTTTGTTTATTTCCGATCAATATAAATAGTTATGATAATTAAATATTAACATATATTTAATGTTCAAATATAAAATATGTATATTAAATTTGCATAATATATATAAATGTAACTATTTGAAACTAAATTATTACAGAAACTCCATGTTAAAATATCTAAAAATATAAAAATGTCCACACGGTTTTATATATACAGTGACTCTCATGGTTATTCGTACGAATAGTGAAATCTTTATTTATCCCATAGACTGGCAAATAGCTCTTATTGTGTCAACTTTCAGTTGACTTAATAACAGGTATCTGTCAATCTATGAGAGTTCTAAAATGGCTACCATCAAATACAGATAGTCCTCAACTCATGACTAACTCGAACTTACGGTGGTGATATCATCAATAAATTATGTTATTGGTAATGCAATTGATCTAGGTTCAATTTCCAGACCTAATCATCTGATATATAGAAAATGTCCTTTTTTGTATCTGATCCTTGTAGTTTTGTTTTTTTTTATGTTTAAGATAATATTGTGTCCTAGTAAATATTAATAGTAAGAAATCCATAAATTTTTGGACATTTCTTATTTCTAACCATTTTCTGTTTATGACAGCAGGAATTGAAAGTTTTGAAACTGAACTCCATTGTAAGTTGAAGACTATCTGTAAATCTTTATATGACTAAGTGGCATAACTAATCAACCAACCAATCTGCCATTCATCATAAATAAAACTGATATTTTTTATTTTATAATAGCCATAATTAATTTTAATAAAGTTTTTCATTATATTTATTTTTATTACTAACTTTTTTATGCAAATATTCTACTTTTGTTTTTACTAATATTTTCTTTGTTTTAATTAGTGTAAAGTATTGGCAGTGACTACATTAGCAGTTCTTAAGATTGTGGTCCATAGATTCCCAAGAAGTTCATGATAATGCATGCATAGAATCCATGACTTTAGTTTTGAGATTCAAATCACAGAAATGCTTTAGCACCTTAGACTTTTAGGTATATAAGCTTCCAATAATGATTCAGTGGGACTCGATAGATATCAGAAAGTTAAAATCTGCTGGACTAAGTGCATGTTTTTGTTGTTGTAAAGAACGAAGAAGGTTTATTCAACAGTACTACAACTTATTTCTTTTAAAAAAATTTATTGAATATTCAGTTTTGGTGACTAAACAACCTAATTGCTATTTATAATATCATATTATATTCGAATTTACAATTATTTGAATTGGAACCAAAAATTTTTCATATTTTGCTATCTCTTTTCATGTATAATGAAGATATATATAAGAACTGTTTTGAACATGATTGGACAAATATACATTGCAAGAAAGAATAAAATGAAATATATTTAGTATGATTTATGTATAATGAATATGATTTCAAATATACTCCCACTTTATATTTAAAATTCATTAAATATGAAGTGGGAGTATATCCGAGATCAGAATATATCAAATTATCATTTATATTTAATATGATTATCTTTGTCCTATTAAATATAAGAGTTAACTTTGCTGAAAAAGCTTTTATGAATAAAGTTCATTTTGAGGCTTAGCTCATCTTCAATTACAAACATACACAAAATATATAATTGGAAAGATTATGAGACAGAAAATTCCTTTATCCTATATATTATTGCAATATCTGTTTTGCATCATTATGATCTGATGAATTAAAGTAAAATTTAAAAAAAACCCAACATTTTTAGAAAGTTTATACAGCAATGAAGTAAATATATATTTTTTTTCTGAGAGTTTTGATACATTGGAAATTATCCCTACAGCATTAAATTCAATGTTAGATAGAAGAGTTTATATTATTTTAAAAATTTAACTTACTAACAGTTTTTTATTGTAAATGATAAGTTGTATATATTATAATTTCAAACATTTTACTTAACAAAATGATATATATTTAAAAAATGCAACTTGAAAGAAAATTTTGAAATTTGGTTCTAAATGGCACTATATAAATGGAATATGAAGATCCATTGTATATTCCTTGCAAATTATTTGGATAGATAAGCTATCACTAATAAATGCAGTTATCTACCAAAATTACATATAATGCATGTTACATGTAATGCATGGAAATAATTTCGGGAATAAAATCAAAAAATACTTTTATATACTATAATCATTCTAAATAAATGGCATATATGCTATTTCATGCATGTTTAAAAATTCATTTTGATTTAGCTTTGAAAATCATTTAGCATATACAGGAAAACTTGTGCTGATGGCCACCTGAGTTAGGTGGCCAACCTGCAAATCGTGGCCATCTTAATATCTGCCTGAACATATTGCGGGTTTTTTAAACTGTATATAAAATGGCCATTGTGTTCAGAGACCATAACCAGTGATATTTAATTTCTGTACATTGTGTGCAACATCTACTAGGTGGCCAGCAAATTGTGTTTTGATCAGAAATGCCAGATGCGTGATTTTCATGCCTTATTGGACTAGTTTTATAGTGTGTGTTTTAGAATACTACACCATATATAAATTATTTTGAAATAAAATATTTTTTAGTATACCAGTTAAAAATTGTTATAATTATGTCATTAAGTGATTCACATTGAAAATACTGTATTTATTTACATATTTACCAATAAATAAAATTAATTATTATTTTCAAGTACAATATATTAAATAAATATTAAAAATTGTAAAAATAA